>CP092867.1:124140870-124174624 GCA_030710605.1 Cordylochernes scorpioides
GAAAGAGGTTCACCCTGAAGAACGCCTGATTGTATTTTGATAAATTCTGTAAAAGAGCTGTTCCATCTGACCGCTGCCATCATTTGAGCATAGCAGTTCTGTATAAGTTTGATAAATCGCCCACTTAAACCAACAAGCGCAAGCTTTCTCCATAATAGTAGATGTGGAACTGTATCAAACGCTTTTTTAAGATCAACAAAGAATGCGTAAAGTTTCCTTCTTTTGCGGTTTAATGTCATTTGGATTAGTGATGTAAGCGTGAAGATATGGTCTTGGCACGAGTAACCCCTTCTGAATCCTGCCTGGGTTTCCGCTATGAGTTTTCTATTTTCAATCCAATTACTTAGTGTATTTTTTAATATGGATGTAAAAGGTTTTGACAAGTTGCTTATAAGGACAATGCCCCTATAATTTGATGGTGCATTCGGATCACCATTTTAGAATATTGGTTGGATGATGGATTTTGACCACTGTGAAGGAACTTGGGATTTAGTTAATATTTTATTGAATAATTTAGATAAAAGGATTAAACTATTCTCAGGTATTGTAACGTCCTCGTATTTGTTGGTTGACGTTAATCAGCAAGAAGTATTTGGAAGTTTAAAAGAAAGTCTTTATTTCTTTTTGGCTAACATCAGACATAATAAAATTATATCAGACATAAGTTTACATGTGATATATTACAATCAGTCAAACTGCACAGAGTACCAACAGTGATAATAATGTGCTCACTGATAATTTACTATATAGGCATGCCAGCTGCCGTTACATCTCCCCCTTTTAAGAAATTCATTCTTCAAATCGTTTGGGTGGCTTGATGATCCGCCCGGACCTTGTTGTAATGGGCAGGGTGCCGTTCTTGTGCACCGCGTTCTGGTGATCACTCCTGGGTTCCTGGCCTGAGAATGCTCTTGGAGAAGTATTGAGTTCTTCGGGAACTTGAGCCTGTTCCTTATCACCGCTCGGGCCAGGTCTTTCCGGTAGAGTTGACTTGGGGATCTCCGGGATTCTCAGGATTCTCCTTCGCTGTTGCTTTGGACTCTCCAGATTCGTGTGTTGCATGAAGGAGCTGTTGCACCGGTACTCATCAGTAGGTACTTGCACTTTATATGATCTTGGAGCTACTTCTTGGGTAACTCTGGCAGGGATCCATTCACGGTGATGCTGTTTCAGCATTATCTTTTCACCTTCCTTGAAGCTTCGCGTTGTCTTAGCTGTCTTATCGTGGTGTGTTTTCTGCTTCTCCCGCTTATTTCTTAGGTTTTGTGTATGTCCCTTTTGGATTTCTGGTTCCAACTGATGAGTGCTAGTGGGAAGGAGGGTTCTGGTCGTGCGACTGAACAGACACTGAGCCGGTGAAGGAAGACCATCTCTAGGAGTGTTGTAAAAGTTCAAAAGTGCTAGTTCCACTTCTTGTCCTGAAAAGGAAATTAAACTTTTTACTGGAGACCTTTGGATTTCCATATTTAATCTCCCTGCCAGGCCGAGTGGCAACACGTTACACTTTGCACCTGTGTCTAGTTTCATGTTTATCTTTTTGCCTTTGATTTTTACTTCTTCATACCAATCTTCTGTCAGGTTGGTGTTTTCAACTGACCGGATTACAAATTCTTGAATCATTTCAGGTTCTGGTGACCCAACAATTTGTCTGACTTTGTATGAATTTGTGTTCTTGGATCTGCAAAGATTAGCAAAATGGTTGAGTTTCTTGCATTTGTTGCATCTCTTTTTATATGCCGGACATTGGTTGATTTTGTGGGATCTACCACAATTTCTGCAGTTTTCTATTATTTTGTGACTTTGGTTAGTGGTGTTTTCTTTCCTCGGCTCTTTTCTATCTTCCCACTTCTTACTGTTCATCTTTGTCACAGCAACTTGTTTGTCTGAGTCGGCTAGTACATGTTTCATTTGGTTTGTGGCATTTTCACATGCTATGCAAATTTGTGTGGCTTTTTCCAGATCATGGTCAGCCTCACTAAGAAGTCTTTCTCTTATTTCATTGTTAATAATTCCTACAACTATTCGATCTTTAAGTAGTTCATCAGACATGACAGCATATTTGCAGTTTGCTAACTGTAATTTGATCCTAGTCAGAAAATCATTAAATGATTCATCTTCATTCTGTTTCATCTGATTGAATTTGAATATTTCAATTGTAGTGTTCAGCTTTGGAGAAAGATAGTTGTTGAACTTGTCTTTTACAATGCTCAGATTATTTTTATCTGCATTATTTAAGTTGAAAGATTTAAAAATATTTTGAGCCTCTCGTCCCATTGCAGCCATAAAGATAGCAACTTGTACCTCTGGTGCTTTACTACTTAATTGGGTAGCAATTTCATACCATTCAAAGCTTTCAAGCCAAGATTCCCAGCCCTCTTTGTTTAGTTCGTTTAGGCCTATTTGTTTTGGAGGTCGAATAGCATTTTCCGCCTTGTTGTTGTTATTGTAATTTTTTTTTCTTCTAAAAACACACTTATTTCTTCTTGCTTGTAAATTAAATTATTTTTGTATATATATTCTTATGCACTTAGAATTTTATTTGAACATGCAATAAGAGATGTTCTGAAATACTTTAAGAAATTGGAAATTAATAAATTGTTCTTACCACGTGGTGTTGTTTACAAGCGCCGCTGCCACCATGTAACGTCCTCGTATTTGTTGGTTGACGTTAATCAGCAAGAAGTATTTGGAAGTTTAAAAGAAAGTCTTTATTTCTTTTTGGCTAACATCAGACATAATAAAATTATATCAGACATAAGTTTATATGTGATATATTACAATCAGTCAAAAGGCAACTGCACAGAGTACCAACAGTGATAATAATGTGCTCACTGATAATTTACTATATAGGCATGCCAGCTGCCGTTACAGGTATGGCTTTGACAGCTTCATTTGGTATACTATCGTAACCTGCTGCTTTATTGTTTTTTAAGCTAGCGATTTCTCTCGCAATTTCCAAAAGTGAAATTTCGGCGTCCAGCTCGGGGTCAATAGGAATTAGTAGAGTAGGTACATCAGCCACAATTCTTTGAGGGGGCGACAATAAACCCTGATAAAAGGATTCCCACTCTGAGATGTCAATATTTCCTTTTGTGCTATTCCGTTTCTTAAAGGACGCAATTATTTTACAAAATTCGGCAGAGTCTCTAACATTGCTAAGGGCAGCTTGAACAGAATCAGAGTATTTGTTCTTTTTGTATTTGAGCAATGATATATATTTGCGTTTACTCGTAATAAACAAATATTTATAAATAGGAGTATTGAGAGTCAAATATAACTTAAGATTTTTTTTCATATATATTTTTTCTGTATAACATTCCCCGTCAAACCATGGCTTAGACCGCGAACCATCTGCTCTTCCCTTTGTTAGCATTCCTGCTCTCACCATTGATGTTTGAATCCTGCTAGTAAGAGTGTCAGCACATAGATCTATAGAGGCGTCTTCTGGTATTTGGAGAGCATTTAGATCTTCGAGACAAAGTTCATATGTCGAAGCTTTATTTATTGACCAGGTAAATTTTTTACAGAAATATACTCTAAAGGTAGGCTTTTCGTTTTTGTATTGTCTGATCCGTTTAGTTTTAGAAGAAGTGGTAAATGATCGGAGTAAAGCAAACTTTCGATACTCAGGTCAAGAACAAGTTCCAGTAGTGCAGGAGAAACCATTAATAAGTCTAAAACTGAAGACCCCTGATGTGAGATATAAGTATAGCATCCGTCTTTATCACTAATAGATCTTCCGTTTAGTATAGTGAGGGAGTTATCATCAAGGAAATCGACAAGAGTCTCAGCCAGGGTGGACACGGTTGGATCTCTGGAGGCACGGTAGGCGCAAAGTAGAGCTGTGATCTGGAACAAGTTGTGGAAATCACCCAAGTAGCCAATGCGAATATTTAAATCACAGCCTAAAACTATTTCGAATCCTTGTTGCATTTTATTTTCAACATAGCAAAACAATTTTTTCAAATTTTCTAGCTGTAATTAGCTTGGGGGTAAGTAAACAAAAATTGTACACACTACCGAGATCCATTTAGGCTCAATTTCAAATTTGTAGATTAAGCCTTGGATTTCTTTTCTAATTCCTACAAGGATTCCTCCAGAGCTTCTCCCTCGGTTCGAAGGTTAAACAGCTGGTGATTGGTAAAACTCAAAATCGTCTACAGCTAGGTCAAGTAAATAGTGGCACCAGGTTTCAGTTACAGCAAAAATATCATACAATTTCAAGTAATCGAAGAGAGAAAAGACCGAAGTAATTCTAAAAAATCTATTTATATTCCAGTATATGATCCTTAAGGGGTTACCTTTTCTTTTAAAGACTTATTTGTAGGGTAATTTGAGTGGCAATGAATAACTGAGCATGTATTTCGAGTTTTCCTATTTGGCGGCAAGATTGGATGAATTATTGATAGTCTCTGTGTATTTCTATCCAATTGCCATAGTTCAGCACCCTCCTTGGTAGTAATTTTACCATTAGAAGCTTGGTAAACCTTGCCATTAACAATCAGTTTTTTATCTCTTAGTTTTGCAGCGATTCCTTTATTTAAGAGTTCTTTCCGTTTAGAAATCAATATTCTGCGTTGTTCTCTGATGCTAGGGGGATAATCCTTGTTCCCAAAGACATTCAAATCTTTAAGTTTGAATGCATTTTTTAATATCTTCATTCTCTCACTGTGTTCGGAAACCTCGACCAAAATTGGGGCCTTATCTCTTTTGGATAGCCTCCAGCACTTGGAAACATCGATCTCGTCGGAAATTTGCATCTTGTCCTTTAATAATCTTTTTATTTTGACGCAGGATTCGTTCGACGTTTCTGTACCACTACCTTCAATGCCATAAAAAAACTACGTTCTTCTCTCTGTTTTTCATCTCCAAAAACTCAACTCGCCTCTCGAATTCGCTAATCTTTTTTGCGTTCAATGCAACAGCACACGCGGTATCTTCTAGTGAAGACTCGAGCTGATGTACACGGGAGTCGAATTTCTGCCAACCTAGTTCAATCGAAGATAGCTTAGATTCTATTTTTGATCCCCAGTCGTCAATTTTAACAGTAAGTGCCGCAATCAGTTCTCTTAAATCTTTCTCCATAGAAGTTTCTAGCGTTGTTTGTCTAGTAGCTTTAGGGCCTGGATTACTTTCGATACCCGAAATTAGCAGCAATGAAAGTATGATTATTCTCAGATTTGATTTACCATAACGCGAACGTATCGAGTAAGATGAATGTTTTTCACTTGATCTAGGTCAGCCACTTTATCGAAATTTGCATCATTGTCGTCAATAAAGTCAAGATTTGCATAATCAAGAAACAAGCAAGCTCGCAGCTTTACCTGACACGTTATGAATAAAAGTAAAATCATGGTTAAATTCATTTTCAAAATCTAATTTCTACTCTATTGCCGAACTAGCACAATTTTTTTTAAATAAGAGGGATAAAAGGCAAAAGATATAAAGAAATAATAGTACACTTGGCGAGAGCCGTAGTTACCTGCTGCCTCTTCGGTTGGCCAGATATCTACTACCACATGTTCCACCACGTGACTGTATATAACTTCTTATTTACTGCAATTAGAAAGCCTCAGGTAACATCAATCTGTACCGCGTAAGAATCTAATAAAGTATAGCAACTCTACAGATAGAAGGAATGGAGACTAAAAGGAGAAAATTAAGGTTAAAACTAATCAGGCTTAGGTTAGAATAGGAGAGAAGGCCTTGCAAGTCCAGGCCAATTTTTACGAGTCCGTGGCCCTCCTGGATAATAAAACTCCCCCCCCCCCCCTGTTTACGTCAGAAAAGGGCAGCGACCTGTTCGGATCCCGCTCAGCTATAAAAGGAGGTCCCGATCCTCAGTTAGTCAGTCCTTAGTTAGTCTTCGTTCCAGTCCCTGTCCACCGGACGCTCCGATAAAAGGTAAACCCTTTCCTGCCAGAAATCTCCTCGTCCCATTCCTTCTTGACGTCAGACGCTTCTTAGTGGAATCTCTGTTTGTTTATTTCACCTTTGGCCCAGCTGTGTCGCCTTCCACCATGACTGCACGGTAGAGTATATCGAGGTTCGTCTAGCATCAGGTAACACTGGTCCCAGAGGTCCCAAGATATCACAGACTCCCCCGTCCGAAGAGCCGACAGGATTGTGGACGCCAAGGTACAAGTAAGCAAGTAGACCACTGTCTGTACAGAAAGATGGAACAGGGAAGCGAGGAGGATTCAAAGGAGCCCATGAAGACCGATACCGACTACGAAAGTGGCGAAAACACCACTTTTCCAAAGAAAGAAACCACCCTCAGTAGGACGCAGGAAATCGCCTCTAGCCAGCAGGACGCCACGCCCCCGCCGGCGGTATCAGATGTCCTGGGGAGGTTGACGACGACGCTACATTAGCTTTCTGTCGTGACCGGACTATCGCGAGATGTGGAACTACCGCGCTACGATGGTTCGTACAAGGCGCAGAGCTTCTTCACCAACTACGACGCCCAAGCAGATCGGGCCCAACTACAATACTCTACAAGACTGAGAAAGTCACCAAACCTCCTGCAAGCACCCCTCCTAGTTACCAACACGCGAGCGTATGTTACCCGCTCCCTGACCATATCTAAACCACGAGCCCAGCGTAAACAGTGAACTCTTAGCTGTCCGTAGAGTACTCCAACCACGGCACCAGACCAAGCCTGTCCCGACTCACAAGACAGCGCAACAGTAGGTTCCTCCTCACATAACTTTCGTTGAACAATTGCTCGTTCGAGCTGAACTATCCAATAATGTAAACCTACCTCTACTACTTGATACAGGAGCATCTATCGATATAATTAGGCAGAATACTTTTAAAATAACAGAAACCAGTTTGAAAAATAGAATATCTACCCACTTAACTATTAACGCCATAGCTAACAATGTTTTCACCATAGGTTATATCTTTTTAAACGTAAAAATAGGTAATATAACGCGAAACTTGAAGTAACATAACATTGATACACCCTTGCCTTTTGGCATCTTATCCCTTAACTCTATAAAAATATTTCTACTAATTATAAACTGTCCTCAGCTACTCCTGTATCAAGATAATGTACCACTACCAACTACATTGGCAAAATTCACCTCGTGCAAGCAACACGTGTCCCATGGACAGGTTAATACAACTGTCCCATTTACTGAATCTTCCCTTCCTGGAACGGGTTGCTCACACGTGGTGAACTCCAACACTCTTATTTGGTCTCATTATAATGTTGATAATCCTATTTTCAACGCCCCTATGTCCTTTTCTTTCATATCTTTGGACAGAGGTAACCTAAGTCACAGCCTTCCAAAACTATTCCAATCGTTAAATTCTAACATAGCTACACTCCCTCGTAACTTCCTTTTACACGCATAGATAATCATCGACAAATCGCTCTCAACAAAATAAACAACACCCTCTCACATCACTTTTTCTAATTGGCAACAAATTTTTAGTGCGCGACTTAACACCCAAATCCAATTTCGAGCCACACAAGCTCCATAACGTCGCCACACTGAACACACACAAAAAAAAATTTTTTCACATTAAACGTGCCATAGCCACTAACAATATAAAAATTCTCGATATATATTCGTACAACCAGCACCCATGACTCTAGTAAATTTGTTATTCATGGTGAAACAGGTTAGATTTTTTACCAAACAAAGACTTCACGTGACACCTTTTCATTTACAATTTTTTCGCTTCGTGTCACAGTGCCATACCACAAAACTCTTTCACTTTTCAGGCCAAAGACGCCTTCACCACGCCTGTGACACTTCTCACCTCAAAGCGTGTCCACGTCGAAAGTCGCACTTTCACTCACTTCTAACCTGATATCACTGAAAAACATTTTTACTAAGTCTGCAACAACTTCGAAACACAACACCCATTCGATTTAATATCAATAGATACAATATCCGGATTTTCGAAATACAAACACAAATCGAACAAATGCTTGAACACGGGATAATTACAACCTCTGTATCTCCCTATGTCAGTCCCATAACGCTTGTCACCAGACGTGACAAATCAAAACGCTTTTGTTTTTACAATTATAGAAATAATATCTCCGAACGTAGTCCGAATTAACAGACCCAATCGACCCCTAAATAAATAAAGATGATACAGTTCATGTGAACAAACTTAAAAACTATACAGAAAATATCTTATTCATCGCGCCCCAGCCTCTAATTCAAACACCTCGTGTAACACCTGATGTACACTTAGTAGAATTTAACCATTTATGTCCCACAATATTTGACGCTCAGAAATCCCGTCTTATACCCCGACTTGTTCAGCCCCTTTTCTACATCTCACTGAAGAGATCTTCCAATAAGTTAGAAGGAACCAGCTGTTCCCGCAAGAGGCCTCTGACCCAGATAGCCACCCCCCGGAACTCGCTAATAATAAATTCGAGAGGAGATGGACAAACAAACAGCCGACATCTTGTTACGGCCCGTCGCCACCCCGTGTTCTCTAATGAACTTTCGCCAGCTATTAAATTAAATATTAGTGCGTGCTTTTTACTATATACCGTTCTAATACCTAACCAATTTCTACACCGATATCCCATTTAGCTACAAATAACTTGTATAACACGTCCATTCTACTGTCACTAACAAATCAGTCTACTAACAGAATAACTAATTAATTCAATAACTAATATCCCGCCTACTAATCTCTAATGAATTAAAATATATATTCTTTTATTAATGACCCAAAACCAAGTCACCAGGTCTAGATTCTCTCGCCCTCAATTAACTTGTCCACTTAACATCGACACTTAGATCCAAGGACAACATTTTACCTACAAAAATCACACACACCCACATATGTTTAAAAAAAAACAACCCTTGACCGGTTAGAATAGATCGCCGTGTTTCCTGCACACACAATATAAATGCCGCTTTAGGAAGAGTCACGTTTTCACCTAAACGTGGCGCAGGGAACAAAAAAATCGACAACATTAGGACTCAGTGAGTTTCACAGTTGGAAACAATGTGATCCACGAGTCACGTCAAACATAAAACAAATTCGATAAGTTAGAAAAACTTATGCCAACAAGACCAAAGATATCATCCGAGGACAATTTAAAGCTCTCTCCGCCCATCCTAAAAAACAGGAACATACATTGGGCCTACTACTTTCCATCCTTTCCCGATATACAAACTTCTATATATAATCTTACTTGCTCTTCATTCTCGATGAACATTTTTTTTTTCATTTTAATATCGTTATATAATCATTATCTAGCTCTTATATTTTTTTTACGTCAACCAATCAGTTTAGATTATTGTCATTTTATTTTTCTTTACCAAAGCTTATTTACTCTTGCTTTATGACTATATTTTATAATCAACGTTTTATTTAATCTTTCATATCTAATAATCTCAAGTTTATGTTTCATGTTTATATCACTAATTTGCATTTGTCATTTTATATTTTCTCTCACTTTATAAATTAGATGTTATTTACATTGTTTCATCTTTCACTACCATGTTCAATGCTATTGAGTATATTATTTCTCTTTTTTTTTCATTTAATATTTTCACTTTATATTACCCCTTATATACTGCTATAATGTGTTAATCTTTGTATTAATTCATCACTATTTTTATTTTTTTTTTAAAGATTACTTTGCATTTAACTTCGCAATTCTATTTTCGATTTTTCAAACTTTGAACGCTATAGCCAAAGCCTTAATTTCGCAACTTTTCATATCTCAATTATATATTCTTTTATAATCAAACTAAAAATCATGATCTAAAAACGGCAATTTTCAATAACCTCTTAATCAACAACTTTAAAGGTTACTTCTTAATAAATACTAACATTCCTTTTACGCAGGAACTTTTAACTCCTTCGCAGGCTAGACTTGACCTACTTTGAGATTTCGTAATTAACAATATTGACACACCGTTCCCCAGATTCACCTATCCCAACTTCTGGCTTGGACTCGTGCAAATTGTATTTTTTTATATATTCCAGGGCACTCTCGTGCCACACGCTGGCACATCTTTTTATTTTAGTCTTTTTCTCGCTAAGCCCCTGACGACTACAATTAAAACTTTGATTTCTGGTCACTAATCTTCGCCCTCATTTATCCTGCATGCGTACGTCTTAACGACTAAGTCATAAAACCCATAACAATCACTCTTATCTTACTATTCGATTGTGGTACTGTAACTTTATTCGGTTCTTAAATTTACATGTGAAACATGGCCTAGGTTTTCCGCGCCGTGCACATTAAATGGTTTGGGACTTGAGTCAAGGTGACATTTCCTCAACCTAATGACAACTAACCCCACAACCCTTTTAAAGCCCATCACGAAGAGATCATGATTGACCCATCCAATCTATATATATAAAATTGAATGTCTGTCTGTTTGTCTGTACTCTATAGATTCAAAAACCATACATCCAATCGACGTGAAATTTTGGGATATTATTAGGTATATCACCGGGAAGGTTTTTGAAAAATAATTTCATGAATATCTTGAATATCCTTAGAGTTATTTGCAGATTTGTAGATTTAACTCGCAAGCAGCGCCCCCATTGTGACGATGATAACAAGTTTTCTTATCACTAAGTTTGTTATCTTAAATATTATTTATCAAAAGTAAGATTATCTCAGGATGACACGGCAATGTGACACGGGAAAAATGTTCACTAGATAAAACTATGATTTTCTAATGTAAAAAATTAGGAAAGACAAAATTCAGGATGACACGGCACACAGGGACCGGGAAAAAATGTTCACTTTATCGAGAGATTCAAATTTACGAGTTTCAAATTATCAAAATATATCTTTTTTTTTAAATAAGTTTTTAGAGAATTGTTTTAACAAATGTTCGCTAGACAAACCTTTACTCGGGTAGAACCCCGGGCGAAGCCGAGTACGTTTTATAAGTTTATAGAGAATTGTTTTAACAAATGTTCGTTAGACAAACATTCACTCGGGTAAAACCCGGGCGAAGCAGGGCACATCCGCTAGTCAGTTATATTTTTACCTATCATCAATATATGTTCTCTATTAATTATTTTATTCCTATTTTTGTTTTACTTGTATGTTTAGTATTAGTTGTTTATGCTTTATTATCTCTTATGGATATACAGAAATCAACCCCATGTTATATACCAACACATTTCAATTAATTTTTGAAAATTACTTCCTTAATAACAGTCTTCCTATTCCGCTCTCTTAAATCCCTCCATATGAACCCTCTCACATCCGGGGCCATCTGTGATGATTTAAGACCATGGAATTGTTGTAAATAGTCCAGATATCTACTACCACATGTTCCACCACGTGACTGTATATAACTTCTTATTTACTGCAATTAGAAAGCCTCAAGTATCATCAATCTGTACCGCGTAAGAATCTAATAAAGTATTGCAACTGTACAGATAGAAGGAATGGAGACTAACAGGAGAAAATTAAGGTTAAAACTAATCAGGCTTAGGTGAGAATAGGAGAGAAGGCCTAGCAAGTTCAGGCCAATTTTTACGAGTTCGTGGCCCTCCTGGATAATAAAACTTCCCCCCCCCCCCTGTTTACGTCAGAAAAGGGCAGCGACCTGTTCGGACCCCGCTCAGCTATAAAAGGAGGTCCCGATCCTCAGTTAGTCAGTCCTTAGTTAATCTTCGTTTCAGTCCCTGTCCACCGGACGCTCCGATAAAAGGTAAACCCTTTCCTGCCAGAAATCTCCTCGTCCCATTCCTTCTTGACGTCAGACGCTTCTTAGTGGAATCTCTGTTTGTTTATTTCACCTTTGGCCCAGCTGTGTCGCCTTCCACCACGACTTCACGGTAGAGTTGACATCTAGGTTCATCTAGCATCAGGTAACACTGGTCCCAGAGGTCCCAAGATATCACATATATATGGTAATTTAAACCAACAACCCCATATTGTATATAACTTATAACAAGATTTTAATGTTGTATAATAGAAACACATCTGTAAATGATTATACGCATTATTGACATGTGTCATTACATCATCATATGTATTGTACTTTGTACAAACTGAGGATAAATAAATAAAACGCTGTAATAGATTAAGAGTTGAGCTAAGCAAGAGATAGAAGTCATAACGTCTAAAATCGAGATAGATTTAGAATTCCCACAACAAGGTCTAAAAATGGAAACTGCAACGGCGCCAGTAGAATATCACCAGACGACCCCCTCTCACATCTGGTGACATGCAAAACCCCCTTTCTCAGAAACGAATATAAAGCCCCGTCCTAGCTAAAAATACAGTTAGTTCACCGTTAGCGCGAGCCCACGTCGGTCGTACCCCAGGTCCATCTCATCCATCATGTAGATCAGTAAGAAACTTCTATCTCCCCATCTTTCGCTCCTAGCTCAACTTTTATCTGTTCACGGAGCTTTCTTAGTGCAACTGTGTCTTCGTTTTTTGTGTGGACATTCCCAAGATTTCCACTCTGCCTCGACCACGACTGCCTGTACTTTGTGAGAACTGTAAAAGGTCTTCCAAGATGCAGAGAGGTACTGGAAAACTCCTGACTGTTCCTCTCAGTCAACACAATATAGCGAGAGTCAACAGGGACTCACACCATAGTGTAAGTCGACTGGATACCTCATCATCACATTTCTAGTCGACAGGATTCTACAAGAGCTACCAACACTTCATCATCACAAAGTTAGTCGACAGGATAACCAAAACGAAGGATACCAAACGAAGAAGGCCAGATAGTCCAGATAGAAGCGAGAAAGTGCAAAGAAGGAAGAGCAAACCGAACAGTCCAACGATGCGACCGGGCTATCTGTTCCTCAACAAGAGACGACATTTGAAGAGGAGGAAACGTCGCCGCCCCAAGGGACCTCCGCAGACCCGCTGACACAGATCGCCGATGCCCTGAGTAAGCTGCTGATCGCCCGATCTCCGAGGGAGATAGACGTGAGTCCATACGATGGTACCTTTGAAGCCCAGAGCTTTTTCGACAACTTCGATGCCCAAGCAGACCGAGCTGAGCTGACCTACACGGACCGCCTACACAAGTTACTCTGCTACCTGCAAGGTAAGCCCCTCCAATATTTCCGAAGCCTACGGTTAGATAGGTTATTTTATAATGAAGCCCGCCAAACGTTGATAGATTTATTCCCAACAACGACAGAAGCGTCGTTTTCACGCTTCCTAGCCATCAAATTGACACCCCAAATGCCCCTAGAAGACTACTACCAAAACAAAACGGTAATGGGCATGAAATTCAACTTACCCGCCGACATATTAATAGTCTCTGACCGAAGGACTACCCGTCGCAGACCAGCAATTAATCTCAACGGTGCAGCCAAACACCGACAACGAAACGTGACAAAACAAAACGTTTCTGTATTGATTACAGAAAACTCAATGAAATCATCTCTCCAGACGTACATCCTTTACCTTTAATAGAAACCATTCTTGACAAATTGTCGAAAGCCAAATACTACTCTTCTGTAGATATAGCATCCGCATATTGGCAAGTGGAAATAGAACCTAACTCACGTAATCTACTTGCTTTCGTAACGTTAGATAGTCAGTACGAATTTTGTAGACTTCCGTACGGATTTAAAAATTCGCCACAGATATACCATCGTGCCATAAACCAGGTCATGCAAAAATATAAACTAAATTTTGTTACCCATTACTTCGACGATTTCATTCTTTTTTCTGACACCTTAGAGGATCATCTACAACACCTACAACAATTTCTAACGGTGTGTCAACACGAAAACATCAAACTCAATTATAACAAATGTTCGTTTTTTAAAACAAATATAGATTTCTTAGGATACACTGTTACCACAGGTACTTATGCACCACAGACGCGCAACCTTGATACCATAAGTGCCATCAAACCGCCTACCAATCAAAAGACGTTACAATCATTTTTAGGAGCAGTGAACGTGTATAATAAGTTTATACCAGATTATGCCCGCTTACGAGCACCTTTAAATAAACTACTTAAAAAAGATGCGAAATGGAATTGGGACCCAGATTGTCAACAAGCTTTCACCACTCTCAAAGAGAGTTTAACCAGTAAACCAGTACTACACTTGTATCAAGTCGGTTTACCATGCCGCCTTTATTGCGACGCATCCACCCAAGGGATCGCAGGCATACTCAAACAGGTACATCCTGTACAAAATTTCATCCGCGCCCTTAGAGCACATGAGAGAAACTACACCGTTTCCGAACTCGAGTGCCTCGCCATCGTCGAAAGTGTAGACAAATTCCGAATATACCTCACCGTATAAAATTCACCATATACACAGATCACCAAGCTTTACAATGGCTTAAAACTATAAAAAAAATTCGTCAGGACGACTCTTTAGATGGAGCCTGAGACTATCTACCTATATCGTGAAGATAGAGGCTGCCTGGCCGGCATTCATATTTCTTGAAAAAAGAGATACTTCGGCCAGTATAAATCTTTTTATTACCTCTTATACTGGCCGAAGTATCTCTTTTTTCAAGAAATATCTACCTATAATTACGAAATCCACTACCTCAAAGGCAGCCAACAGTACGAAGCAGATTTGTTATCGCGAAACCCCTTTGTAGGATTTGTCAGTGCTGATATTATCAAACAGCATCAACCAACAGCATCCCCCTTCAACATTGATACATACGGCTTACATACCATTACCCGAAAAGGTGTAATTAAAATAATAATTCCCGAAACCCTGCAACATACTCTAATGAATAAAGTTCACCAAGAATATAACCACCCAGGCATCTCTCAGATGACCCGCATAATTACTGCCCAGTACTACTGGAAAGGTATCTCTAAATCTATAGAAAAATTTGTCAAGTCGTGTCACACCTGCCAAATCATTAAAAGGCCCAAAGGTAAACCCTATGGTGCCCTCGGACAAATTCCACCACCTTAACAACAATTCGACTTAATCTCTATAGATACCATTGCTGGATTTTCGAAATATGGACACTAAATATGGACACAGCAAGGATCTCCAAAACGTCTGTTATCTGACAGAGCGCCCGCTTTTACCTCAGAAAAATTCCGTAAATTTCTAATAACACATGATATACAACCCCTACTCACCACCAGCAATAACCCACAAGCAAACGGTTTAATAGAACGCTTAAATGCGACCATTACAGGAAAGCTCAGACTAGCTTATCTAGAAAATCCGAAAGCTTCCTGGACTCAACTAGTTAAGCGCGTCACTCAGACGTACAATAACACACCCCATTCTGTCACAAGTTTTCCACCTACCTACTTAATGTTCAATGTTATCCCCCCAGATCTAAGAACTCATCTTAACCCATACCCCGAAATAAATACAGCTCGAGAGATAGCAAGCTCTCGTACTCAAAATAAGCATAAAAAAGATAAAGAAACATTTGATAAGCAGCACAGAACACCACATTTCGAAGTGAATGATCTTGTTTTGGTCAAAAATTACAGACATCCCGACACAGGTAAATTAGCACCATATTTTACTGGACCATACACAATAATTGAAATAATCTCACCCAATGTCGTTCGAATAGATCGCCCCAATCAACATCTCAATAGAGACAGTGACACCATACATGTCAATAAATTAAAATATTACACAGAGAATGTTCTGTACATAACACCTCCACAACCCCGATTTGTTCAAAACCCACAGCGATTGCCTCAAGATGTATATCTCAGTGAATTCAATCATTTGACTCCAGATATCTTCGAGACGCAACTATTCCGAATTATACCGACTACAAGCTCACAGCCCTTTTTGCATTTAAATCCCGGTATTTTCAAATAGGCAAGAAAATTGCCAACTTCAACAAAAGAGAGAAAATCAGTTTCAAGTAAACGACAAAAATAACAAACATCCCCCATGATTGACCACCCACGACGATCCCGTGAAAAACAGGAGGAGTGACCGCCAGTAATAGGATCACCCGAATCTATTTCGGTTACATGTCCCCGCTCAAGGCAGATGTTATTGACCGCTATCTTCATATGCGCCATTTTTTTAAACACATGTTTCACACTAACCATTCAGGTTTTCTTACAAATCTCACCAACCCCTTAATCACAACTCAACATACATTAAACATTTTACATGTTAATTGATATCACCAATTAAAACAATTTGGTTAAGTCTTATATAGACTTTATGACGCAAAAGAGAAATCATTCTCTACATATCACCTTTTTGGATAAACGAGAATATTGTTCAATTTTCCATTACTTAACATTTATCTAATCATTATAATAACCTATAATTATATTGTTATTCGTATAAAATCTTGAATAATTATTTTTATTTTTATCTTTCAATTATATAGTCAAATTTTTAATCCAACATGATTTAAAAAAAAAACTTTAATCAAATTTACTTTTATTTTTCATGATATTATTTTAGTATTGCAAAACATTTAATTGATTCAAAATTCATTTTTAATTCATTATTATATCTTTTGTATAGTACATGTTTAATTTTGTCCACTTACACTTTTTGTTATATTTTTATTCACTATATTTTATATTTGTTTAAATAACTTTATTATATGACATTGTTCATCATCAACTATCGGGCATCTACAACAATCGTTTTTACACTCATATTCTTTAACCAATTCCCTATATTTTTCATCACTATCTTTTCAGTCATTGCTTCACTTCTTTGTAGAAAAACGACAGTACTGCTTGACATTTTTTTTTTATTTCGTATTTCAACAAACTCTTTGAACACAGTTCCCCAGATTTAAAAATCCCAACTTCTAGCCTGAACACGCTTCAAGAGTTTATTTCATTTCATCCGCAGAGCAAATCACCAACGCATTCACAAAGCGTTCACTTTTTTCAACTTTCAACTTTTTTTTTCAGCTCTAGCGGACCACAATCAACCTTTGATTTCGAGTCAAGTCAGAACACCTACTGTCGCTACAATTCTACTTATCGCATGGCTCTATTTCACTCCTTTCTTAATCATATTAATAAACAACTATTTCTTCAACTTTTAACCCAATACAAACCCTAAAATTGTGACATAGCACTGTAACCCTTATATAGGATCGCAAGTGAAACATTGCCAAGGAAGACGCTCAAGTCTATATCCTCGCTTTGCAGCAGGATCTGAATTTTTGGTTGCATGTGTAATGCTTACAATTGCATACTCTTCAATTACTAACCCTTTCTAACGCCCGCCAATATTCTCTTAGAATGTGAATTTTTATGTCATAATTTTATTTTAATCATCATTTTTTTTTAAATCAAACAAAAATGTCATTTTTATTTCACTTTTATATATCCAAACAAATCATCTTGTTATAGCCCTTTTTACCCTCACAGTTTAAATTAATTAAAAGTAATTTTAATTACTTACCTGTGTTAGAGAGGCTTTACCCGCTTAAACCGGATAAACTCTTTCACTCCCGGGGCCCATCTATGGTAATTTAAACCAACAACCCCATATTGTATATAACTTATAACATGATTTTAATGTTGTATAATAGAAACACATCTGTAAATGATTATACGCATTATTGACATGTGTCATTACATCATCATATGTATTGTACTTTGTACAAACTGAGGATAAATAAATAAAACTCTGTAATAGATTAAGAGTTGAGCTAAGCAAGAGATAGAAGTAATAACGTCTAAAATCGAGATAGATTTAGAATTCCCACAACAAGGTCTAAAAATGGAAACTGCAACGGCGCCAGTAGAATGTCACCAGACGACCCCCTCTCACATCTGGTGACATGCAAAACCCCCTTTCTCAGAAACGAATATAAAGCCCCGTCCTAGCTAAAAATACAGTTAGTTCACCGTTAACGCGAGCCCACGTCGGTCGTACCCCAGGTCCATCTCATCCATCATGTAGATCAGTAAGAAACTTCTATCTCCCCATCTTTCGCTCCTAGCTCAACTTTTATCTGTTCACGGAGCTTTCTTAGTGCAACTGTGTCTTCGTTTTTTTGTGTGGACATTCCCAAGCTTTCCACTCTGCCTCGACCACGACTGCCTGTACTTTGTGAGAACTGTAAAAGGTCTTCCAAGGTGCAGAGAGGTACTGGAAAACTCCTGACTGTTCCTCTCGGTCAACACAATATAGCGAGAGTCAACAGGGACTCACACCATAGTTTAAGTCGACTGGATACCTCATCATCACATTTCTAGTCGACAGGATTCTACAAGAGCTACCAACACTTCATCATCACATATATATAATTAAAAATACAATTAGAATGGTGAGACCTGGGCATTTTGGGGTCGACTTGGGAAAGGTTCAGGGCTCGTGGCGGAGCTGGTGTTCTGCCTTAAAAATATTATATTGTAGCGTAGAAATCAGGTCTTTGTATATCTGAAGGTGTGGAAGTATTTATTGATGACGTCACGGCGACTAGTCGACAATTATTAACAAATTAACCCCACTATCTACAGCTAAAGAATATCGAGCAAGCAAGCTAGGCAACTAAATAATGATTTAGAAAATGTAAAATTTTAAATCTGTTTCCAAATATTTTCATTGAATAATTAAATCAAATCTGTTTCCAAATATTTTCATTGAATAATTAAATTAAATTAAATAATAAATTATTACTCCGCCACAATATAAGCCACCATGATTCTGTGTATCATAATATTAATATATGTTGAATAATGGAATAATCAGACCCTCAGATTCTTCTTGGGCGAGCCCACTACATTTTGTTAAAAAAAAAAGGACGAATCACTAAGTACTCTGTACAGATGCTTCATATTGGGCAGTTGGGTCAGTTCTCCAACAGCGTGACAATAATATATGGAAACCAATAGCATTTTTCTCTGAAAAATTAAATCCTGCTCAATAAAATTATAGTACATGTGATAGAGAGCTTCTCGCAATATATTTGTCTATCAAATTCTTCAGGCACCTGCTTGAGGCATGTGAACTTACAATTTTGACTGATCACACACCTTTGATCTACGCATTCAAACGAAAAAAATGAGAAAGCTTCTCCTATACAATTAAGGTATCTACAATACATTTTCCAATTCACTACTGACATCAAGTACATAAAAGTTACTGACAACATAGTCGCCGAAGCTCTATCCAGAGTTGATGCTATTACAACCATCGACTATGAAGAGATCGATCGCCAAAAAACAAACTGGTAACTCAGAACTACAAAACCTGATAATAAAGAATATCTCTCTAAAATTTAAGCAATGCCCACTACAATCATTCAAATTGTTATGGTGTGACGTGTCTACCAATAATTTAAGACCATTCATTAAATTCCGAATGATGGTTTTTAGGAACTTCCGCGAACTCTCACACCCAGGCATCAAAGCCACAACTAAACAATTGACATCAAGATTTATATGGCTTAATATGAATAAATACTTAAGGAAATGGACTAAAACTTGTGTGAACTGCCAAAAAATGCAAGGTCTCGATGCACACGAAATCAGAAATAGGCAAATATCAAGAAGTGGATGAAAGATTCAGTGTTGTCCACATTGATCTAATTGGTCCTTTACCTCTATAGAATGGGAACATATCTACTGTCTGACCTGCATCGACAAGTAGACCAGCTGGATGGAAGTTGTTCCGCTATCAAATATAAAGTCTGAAACGGTAGCCAGAGCGTTCTACGAAAACTGTTTTGTTAGATTTGGAGCACTCATACAGTGATATCAGATCAAGGAAAACAGTTTACTTCTCAACTTTTCAAAGATTCAACAACGCTGTGTGGTATCAAACTTCGTCATTCCACGGCGTACCACCCTCAGTGTAAAGGAAAGATTGAAAGGCTTCATAGAACCATCAAAACTGCTATTCTTGCCCACAATAATATTAAGTGGACAGAAACGCTCCCAACAGTTCTATTAGGCTTGCGTGTGCTGTGTGTGCTATCCACAAAGATAACAACCATTCTTTGTCTCAAATGTTATATGGCAAAACCATCAGACTGCCTGGCGA
This sequence comes from Cordylochernes scorpioides, assembly GCA_030710605.1. Classification (NCBI taxonomy): domain Eukaryota; kingdom Metazoa; phylum Arthropoda; class Arachnida; order Pseudoscorpiones; family Chernetidae; genus Cordylochernes; species Cordylochernes scorpioides. The sequence goes on from CP092867.1 coordinate 124,160,797, forward strand.
ATTCTTTGATGATTCTAAACATCACCTGGATGCAGAAGAATTTGTTAAACAGCTTCAAAAGCAAATGGAATTGCTCAAACCCTTGAGTGAAAAACACCTTGCGAAGACTAAAGTATTTGTCCATAAAGATCTGAAAACATGCTCACATGTATTTATCAGGACAGATCAAGTGAAGAAACCTCTGGAACCACCATATGAGGGACCCTTTCCAGTCCTTGCTAGAACAGACAAGTACTTCACACTCAAAGTGAAAGGAAGAAATGGGACTATATCGATTGACCGATTGCGACCTGCTTACTTATTGGCAGATTCGGACAATCTAACTTCAGAACACCCACCCGCAGCAAAACCGATCGTGTCGGGAGCGCTGCCTTCTACATAGTCCCAACATCCTGACCCACCAGATGTGGAGAAGTACACAGAATTCCAAGGAACAGGATCAGCACTGGACCTGACTAGGGCAAGATCGGGGAGAATAATCAAGAAACCAGTGAGATTTAAGGAGTAACAGACTATATTTCTCCTTTTTTTTCTTGTCTACATTGATGATGTATATATATTGTAATTAACCACTTTGTGCACCGAATCGTGACTTCGCTACTGGAAGGGGAGTACTGTGGGAGCCGAGAAGACTTCCTTCCAGCCTGCTGGGATGACAGACCACGCCGTCGGCAAACATACAAGCGGGTCCATGAATTAGGAGATGACCACCGCTGCGTGGCGCGGCGGATCGGCGGAAGTCAATGAGAACCCAATAGACATTCTAGGGGTTTGTCCTTTTGTGTTCCTCTAAATATGTAGCTAATAAGTAATACCAATAAAACACTAACTTTGAAATACTTTCTGGGCCATCGCTGGACTAAGAAATGTACACACCACAGGGGCACACCTACTCCATCAACTCGCCTTTTGTACTTAGCCAGGACAAGGCGACTCGTGAGCTGTGCTTGAATGTAATAGCTGTAAACAGACGAAATAAATTATAAAAAAATTCAAGACAGGGTGTTAGAATTAAGAAAAAGGCATCTCCTAATAATAGAACTGATGACTAATGTTCTAAAATAAAGGGCAATTAAATATCTATTTATTCTTCGTGTCACTCGCTGACCGATATTGGTATTTATTGCAGCGTGTCAGCCTTCTCATCCAAGGGGCGTTTTATATCACCAGGCGACCGCCGGTTCTAAAGTTATGGATTTTCTTGGTGGGCCCCGATGACCACGCTATCACTATCACAGCAGGGGCGAAGAAAATATGAAAACTTCTACTCTACTTCATTGAAATAGAAATGCGCGGTGTCGCTGGAGGCCCACTGGCGATCTTTGTCGAACTCTACATTGCTGGCATAATCAGATTATATACAATCACACTGATAGACAAAACTTAAGGAAGTTGTACCTTATAGCATATATATATCGGGATTCAGAAAATAACTCTGAGAGATATTTGATGCACAGTGATATATATCGAGTACATATATAGAGTTATTTGATGCACAGTGATATATATCGAGTACATATATAGAGTTATTTTCTGAATCCCGATATATATATATATATATATATATATATATATATATGCATTAAGGTACAACTTCCTTAAGTTTTGTCTATCAGTGTCATTATACATAGCATTCATCCAGACAAAACTCAAGGAAGTTGTACCTTTCAGGTTCATGAATGTATTATTGGCTGCCTGTGATACAAGGTCTGTGATGGCGCTTCCTTCGACCTCTCCTATTTGACAGGTTTATAATGGTTTATTATAGGGTTATTTTATTGAACTACATAATATTTGTGTTTAAAAATATTTAATGTAATAAAATATATTTAAATATCAATTTATTTATTTATCCAAAATATTTAAAATAACACAAATACCTTGAATATTTAAATCTTTTATTTATTTTTGATCGTGGGCTAAAATAAAAATAAACAGTCTGAAGTTAAATCGCAAATGGTTTACGAGTTCTAGGTTTGTTTTTATTATTTTTTGGGGCAATTCTCCATTTAAAATTGTATTTTCTAATAACTCTTCAAACTTATTTATAGGTATGCCATTTTTCATTTAAAAAAATAACATACGATATTCAGCTTTTGCAATACTAAACCTTTCATTATTATATTGATAAGGTTCGCAAAATTTTTTAATTTTTTTCCTAGTAATAATAATATATACCATATTAAAAAAAAAAAAAAAATATACTGTTTACACTACTCTTTACCACTTTCATTCCCAGAAGACACTTAGCTAATCCTTCAAATTCAATATTCTTGAAGGATAGTTTCTTAAGCCTCAAAGTAAGTTTTAACAGTCAATTCAAAAGTCAAATTGTGTCCCATGAAGTTAATAATTTGGGAAGGAACCAAATGTTTATATTTGTGATGACTTCACTGGTGCTTCTGACTTATCCAAACCATATCCTAGCCCAATTCATTAATGTACACTGTTAGTGATATACTCATTTCTGCCAATCACTGGTGGCAAGTGGTTCAAGTATATCAATATTCTAGGTTAGGTCAAGTTAGGTTATATTACCTTAAATATGAACTAAACACAAGGTAATAACAACAAATTCAAATAAATAAATAGTGTGTGACGTTTCGGTAACATCATTGTTACTATCTTGAGTCAAAAGTATTGAATGAGAAAATATATCACAGCATGTTTTGAATAGTTACTGTTATCAGGGGGGGTGTAAACATGATAGCAGATAGTTCTCAAGAACCCTAAAATATTATTCTTAGAATCAAAAGTGAAAACCCAATTTTTAAATATATTTTTTTGATATTTTCGTGAATGGCTTTTCTTGATTTATCAAGAAAATGGGTTGGCCAAATATCAGGGAACAGGCTAAATCAATGTTTAGTTGATTTCTGTTCCATTAGATAGCGCTCTGCCATCTAAAAAGCACATGCACTCCTGGTCAGGATATGCCTTCGTTGTTTTTAAGAAGCATATCTGAAAATATCAGTGATATTACCTCTTTCATCCATTTTGATAATTGAAGCACATTTCTTTTGAATGAAAAAGACTTCTTTATACAGTCGAACCTCTTTAATTCAACACCCCAAGGGATCAGAGCTTTCGGTTGAATTAAAGGAAGTGTTGAATTAAGGTTAGATGATTAGCTAATCATCTAACTAGCTAAAATAATATATATATTTTTTATAAATAGCTTTGTAATATAAATTAATGATATTAATTGAAACCATTGTGTGTGTACTTTTTCATATTTATTTTCTATTTTCATGATTAACTTTTAGTATCTGGGACAAAATGGCAATAATGCATATTTTCGAAACAAATAATATTTTATTCCAATTGTGTGAATAATAGTTTAAAGAAAATAAATATGGAAAATAAAAAGAAAATTAAAAAATATTATTTGAAAAGAATCAAGATTAAAAAAAAAAATATTTTATAGATGTCTGTTTTTTCTCTGAAATCCTATTCAGGATGTATTCCAGATAGTCTATTTTTAAAAGACATGCATGCCTTTCTTCCTCAGAAATGTCTTTTAAATAACAAAGAGTTTTTATTGTATTAAAGGCATCCACTGCTGCTGCAGGTGTTATTGATGTTTCGTTTAAATCTTTTTCTGTTGGCTCTGCCTCTTCATCTTCTTCTTTTCCCATTACCTCCTTTACAATTTCTTCAATGGACTGTTCCCCAGCAACTTGCACATCTTTATCAACTTCCAAGAAGTCAATATAGTTGACATCAATGGCTTGATGTTTTTTTAATGCCTCAAAACATCTGTTCATTTCTTCTTCAACAACTTCTTCCATTGCTTCATCCATCACAAATCCTGAATGAGAAAAACAATTTTTTATTGTGGAAGAACTAACCCCAACCCATGCAGCCTCTAGCCATCTAATTGCAAAGAGTAAATGTACTTGAGCATTTTTTTTCTTCCATGCAAGTGAGAAGATACGTTATCATTCGTTTCCTATATTGGTCTTTTAGGGCTTTAATGATACCCATATCACAGGGTTGTAATGCACTTGTAGTTAGGGCGGGCAAAAATCTTATTTCAATGTTCTGTAACCCTTCAGGTATTTGGTGGGCTGGGCAATTATCTAAAATGAATAAAATTTTTCTTTCTCTTCTTTTGAATATTTGGTCCAATTTTTTCAGCCAATCCGTAAAAATTGCCCCAGTCATCCAGGCTTTTTTATTAAAATGATAATTTGAGGGAATATTCATGCCAGGGAAGCATCGTGGTCTTCTATATTTCCCAATATAAAGTAAAGGCAGTTTTTCACTTCCATCCATATTACAGCATACCAAAACTGTAATTCTCTCTTTAGACTTCTTACCCCCTTCACATTTCTCACCTCTGATAGTCATTGTTTGATTAGGCAAAAGTTTATAAAATAACCCTGTTTCATCAGCATTGAAAATGTCCTGTGGGCTGTATTTAGCTAAAAGTGAAGGAATAATCCCACCTTTCCAAGTGGCTACACTATTGGCATCCACACTTCCAGCTTCTCCATGAAGTCGTTTAAAAGCAATATTCCTTCTGGCCGTAAACTTTTCTAGCCAGCCATTGCTAGCTTCAAAATTATCTTGACCCATTTTCAAGGCTAAGAGTATAGCCTTTTCTTTCAAGATATTGCCATTTATGGCAAGTTTCATGGCATTTGCCTGCCTTATCCACCTAAACAGGGCTTCTTCAATCTCTGGGAATTCCCCGTCACGATCACGTTTCAAGGTAGAGCTAAAATTAGATTTTAAAAAGGCAGATTTTATGGCGAATTTATTTTTAAAAATTGTGCTCATGGTGGACCGTGGAATATTTCTCTCTCTGGAAACTTGACTATGTGATTTTCCTTGTTCTATTTCTTCTATAATTTTCATTTTTTCCACATAAGTGAGCTGGTGATACTGACTACGTTTCCAATTTTTTTTTGGCAGAACCTGACATTCTTGCCCCACTCATTTATTCAAATTAACACAGAATATTGAATTAAAATGTTATCATAATCATTGTTGGATCATTTTATAAAGATTTATTTATTTAAAAAGAAATTATTTATAAATTTAAAAATAGCTAAAATATTTCAATGTTAAAAATAAAAAAAATAAAAATTATTATTAGTTAGCGCATGATGCCGAAATTCTCGCGTAAAAAAAAACAACAATAACATCCGCGAAATTGCGCAACGGCACTGCAAAGTGAAAAGTAAACTAACCAGAAACCAAAAGTGCGCAGGCGCGATCCTATCGGGGCCCGCCGATGCCGATCGTCGCCGCCGTAATACCGTTTAGCGGTAAAGTTGCAAGTAAAATAACATTCAACTGTCGAAATTCGAATTTTAAAATGGTCGAACTATCGGAACTGTCGTATTATCGATACTGTCGAATTACGGTTTGTTATTTGATAGGCCGGAGGTCGGGACATCGGAACATGGTTGAATTATCGCCTAGTGTCGAATTGGGGTGTGTCGAATTAACGAGGTTATACTGTATTGTCTCTTAAAGTAATTTTTCTCATAATCTAGTATTTTTGTTTCTTTTAGATTGAAAATTTCATGTCCTGTGATTTTATAAGTGCAGAGTATGTTGTTGACATAAATACGTTGTTATACCTTGAAAATGATTGCCATTCAGCTAACTGAAATATTGCTAAATAAATTATTTTTTGATCCTTTTTACATTGGGATTAACATTGTTATCAATTATAATTTGTCATCACACACCTCCTTTTTGTTAGTAATCATTATTATATATATATATATTTTTTGCTAATCCCTAGTACACGTGGTACAGGCCATGATAATCATGGTGGGTAGAGGTAGGCGACTGCTTTTACTGTAAGTGCACCACATGTCTACACATGTGAAAAGCAGTTCGACTTTGCACTTACAAATGTGCCAGAGCCCCGTTTGGTTACTTGCACTCGTTGGTGGGGTTGGACTTTTGCAAGAATCGGGGGCCATTGGAGCATTTTTTTTTTAATCAGAAAAAAGTGCTCAATGCGGGAATCGAACCCGGGTCGTAGCGGTCGAAAACCAACAGTTTAGACCATCCTTCCACCAACCCCCTAATCATTATTATAAGTTAGCAAAGCATGCAAACTATTATGATTCTACAACACCATAGTTATAACTATCTTATCAAACCAATGTGTGCACAAAATATTTCCCCCATTGTAATTACCTAATGCTTTCATCTATAATCAGCATAAGCTAATTTTCATCACCCAGGGCATAAACTGTAATATGTATCAATATACACTATTTATAAACCAATATAATGCGGCTTATGATTGTAGAATGACATTTGAAATTTATCCCGCTTGTGTTTCTTTTAAACGAAAAATCGAAATTTATTTTAAAGAGAAATAACGACTATTTCCAACCTTAGGGATGAAGTATGAAAGGATGAATTGTGAAGAGTAATGATAAACAGAAAAATAAAAGTGTCCGGGGATGGGAATCGAACCCACAGTGTTCCGCTTACCGGGCAGATGACATGTCCACTAGGTTACCCTGGACATATTTCTCCATTCCTAAATATTATATATGGATTTTCATATGTACCATAATTATAAATAGTGCAAAAGTCCCTAAATGTAGATACAATTCAACACGCCAGCTTGGCCATCATGTAATCACAAACCAAGCAAAAAAGTTTTATTGAGAGTCTGCCGCACCCGAGACAGGGCTAGGTCCGATATTTAGTCAAAGATAATTCATTTCCTACCAGGAAACTTCCAATAAGCTTTACGACCACCACTGGATACCGACAAACAGGCGGCCAACAACAGATCATCTCTCCTTCTCCAGTAGATCAGACACTCCTGGACCATGTCACTTCTTTGTCGCTCTTTCAGGTGACATCCAACCTGCCTCTGTGTTATCCATTGACACTTGGTCCCATGACTGCTAGTGCTTGCAATACCACATGTATTTATTGAATTTATTTTCACATGTGTAGATATGTGGTGTACTTACAGTAAAAGCAGTCGCCTATTTCTACCCACCATGATTATCATGGCTTGTACCACGTGGTACTAGGGAATAACAAGAATTTGGATAATTAATTGCCTTCTCTGGTAAGAAAATTTTGACAATTATTCAGAAAATTGCTTCTCTATCCTATTTTGGTAAGGACCTCTCTATAATTTATCTCTCTCTCTCTCTCTCTGTAAAAAATATTTTGAAAATATTTCATATCTCACACCCAAATTTGTGAGGTAGTAACAATAATACAACAAATATTAATACAAATTTCTCTCCTTCATCATTATTGGGAGTACAAATAAGTTTTGAGGGATTTGCAAAAGAAGCCACAACAAATATTATATAAATAGCATCGGACCTTGTAAGGTTTCATGTTAAGGCTTCATCATTTCCCCAAATAAATCAGAAGAAGTCTTTTCACTCAAGTGTAAGGAACTTTTTTTTTGGTGCTCTAACCATGTCAACCTTTTTGCCAACAAAACACAATTTGCGGGAAGCGCTGCTTTTTTTTTTTAATTTGAAGAAAAGTGCAACTGATGGACATCGATTGCTGTGTGAGGCATACGGTAAACATGCTCTATCAATAAAATCATGTGAGTACTGGTTTCGGCGTTTCAAAAGTGGCGATTTTGACACCAGAGACAAAGAACGCGGAGGGAGGCCAATAATGTTCGAAGACGCTGAGTTGGAGGCTTTATTGGACGAAGATTCAAGCCAAACTCAAGAGGAGCTTGCTGAAACCTTGGGAGTGACTCAACAAGCGATTTCGAACCGTCTCAAGGTCATGGGTATGGTGCAAAAACAAGGAAATTGGGTTCCATATGAACTCAAGCCAGGAAACATCGAGCGCCATATTTGCACGTGCGAACTACTGCTCAAAAGACAAAATTGGAAGGGTTTTTTGCATCGAATCGTGACGGGGGACGAAAGGTGGATTCACTACGACAACCCAAAGGCTTGGGTTAAGCCCCGTCATGCATCAACTTCAACGGCCAAACCGAATATTCATGGCAAGAAGCTAATGCTGTGCATCTGGTGGGATCAGCTCGGAGTGATCTACTATGAGCTACTTCAGCCTAACGAAACCATCACTGGAGAACGTTACCAACAACATTTGATGCGAATAAGCCGAGCATTGAAGATTAAACGCCCACTATATGCCAAAAGACATGACAAGGTGATCTATCAGCACGACAAGGCTCGGCCACATGTTACAAAAGTTGTCAAGGAGACTTTGGAGGCGCTTCAATGGGATGACCTACCCCACCCGCTGTATTCACCAGACATTGCTCCTTCAGACTACCACATGTTCCGTTCGATGACACATGGCCTGGCCGAGCAGCACTTCACTTCTTACGAAGAGGCGAAAAATTTTGTCAATGTTTGGATCGCCTCAAAAGACGAGGAATTTTTTCAACACGGAATCCGTATGCTGCCTGAAAGATGGGAAAAAGTCGTAGCTAAAGATGGACAATACTTTGAATGAAATACAGTAAAACCCCGCTATAACGAACCCTGGATATAACGAACCTTCCCTTATAACGAACCCACGCCGATTCCCAATTCCATTCCATTGAAAATACCATCGTTATAACGAACTTTGCGATTTTTAGAATAACGAACTACCCCTATAACGAACCTATTTCGGGTCCCAAAATGATAAAATCTATTAAAAATACTATGCTTATAACGAACTTAGAATTGTAATTAAAAAAAAAAATTAAAAAACAAAATTTTGAGCATGTTTAAAGCTCGCGGATCGCGATTTCAAAACAATAAATTTAGCGGCATTGTTTGTTTGATTTTTGCACTTTATTTTTGCTGTATGTTGTATAAATTTTTACACATTATACTTTTTATTAATTAGAATATCTATGCATCCATTAAATTTGAAATATAAAAAATGCAAATGGCTTCCAAAATGAAGAAAACAAAGGCATTTAAAAAAAAAAAGCATTATTTCATAAAAAAAAAAAAAGGCCATTTTCAGAACTTTTCAAAGTGAAACAACATAGGCAAAATGTTAAGAACATATTAAAATAAGAAAATATAACTTTTCTATTATAAAAGATAAAATATAAAGTTATTAAAAATTGTTACAAAGAGGAATCAACTTCAACTTTTGCCGCGATCGCGATCGTACGTTTTAGGGCTAAAAAAAAAAAAGTCCAAATAAACGGTCCCGTGATGAAACAAAAATTATTTTTATGCCATTAACTATGGTGATTTTAAAGTCAGCAATGTTTTGCATGGCAGGTTAAAAAAAAAAACGAAATCTAGACCTAGAAGAATATGGGGAAACATGAAATGGAAGAAAAACACTAACTTTATTTGAATGGTGCAATGCTTGGAAGAATGCTTTGAAACAACAAGGTATTAGAGCCATTTTTTCAAGTAAAAATTGTATTATATAATGTGATAATGATGTTTTAAAATCATTTCATATCTTTGAATATATATTTAATAAAACTTTGCCTAGGATTTGTCTTGATTTTTAACTTAGACATAGAGGTACATGTATGTTAATCATAAGAAGAACCTATTATCTAATGATTTCTATTATTATTCAGTATTAATATAAGGAAATTAGTCAATTAAGGGAATTAAAATAAAGTGACCACTATTAAGAGGCAGCCTCTTCTTGTGTGTATGGCTGTTTTTTAATTATACGGTCTAAAATTTTTGAAAAGTAAAAAAAAATAGCCAAACCGTGGCTATAGTGAACCAAAAGCTCTGTCCCATTGGGGTTCACTATAGAGGGGTTTTACTGTATATTGTACTGATTTCTCTGAATAAAGCTTCGAATTTATAAAAAAATCCCTCAAAACTTATTTGTACTCCTAATAATTTAAATTTTGGGATATTTTCTCAGTCGGTACTCTTGTAGAATTAAGGGTGGTCTTTCCATTTAAATAGCTTATTTGATCTTGTTACCTTGTGAGTTAAAGGATATCAATTGGGAGTAAAACATAATAGATGGTAGGGGAGGGGCATTCAAGGGAAGTTCTATTCTATTAAAAAAAAGAAAGTTGATTTGTAGATAATTGAAATTTTATTTTTACCTAAATGTGTTTCAGAGCCCTGCCACCATGCTCCGGGCCACTACCAGGCTTCTCCCTGTCATTCAGAGGACACTGGTCCTCCCTTACAGGACACATAAGAATTTCGCCCACCAGCGGAGCTTTCGTGAAAACAAATTCATTAATTTCGGAGTGGTTCTAACAGTTTTAGGCTTTGGTAGCACCTTTATCAACTTCACAGAGTGAGTGTAATATTTTTAGTACTTCTTTTATGTCTTACATCCTCCCACTCAACAAATGTTTGATGGAGGAGCCCATTGCATTAATGTCCTCAATTTTTGCACCGTTGTTGAAATGTAACATTTCTTTCTTAAAGTTAAAATCAATGTTTATTTAATATCTATTACTGATAGTTAGAGCTTAGCCAACTCAAAACCTCATTGAACGGGTCAGGGCATACCTTTTCACCCATTTTAACTGACTGAGACCTTTTCTCTTCTTCTTTCTTACTTTTTTTTCCTTCTCGTCCCATATATATATAATATTTATTTATTTAAAAAGGCATATATTGGATCAAAAAATAATTTATATACCAATGTTTAAGTTGGCTGAACACCTATCTTTTTCAAGGTATAACAACATTATTTATGTCAGCAACAAACTTAGCACTACATATTGTGTAAAAAAAATTAAGTTAAAAAATATATATTTTTGGTTAAATTCAATTTAACCAAATATAATCCCAAATTTGTGCAATCAAAATCAATAGCCCTGATCAATCAAAAAAGTTATATTGCACCCTCCCTTACTGCTTGGCTCTGAACGCATTACCAGAGTCCTATTGAGAAACAATATTATTGCTACATTGATATCTTCAATTTGTAAAAAGTCCTATGGCAACCAGACACCAAGCAAATTAGAAAACAAAAACAATGCAATATACAAAATACCATGTAATGATTGCCCCGGCAAATACATAGGAGAAACAAGTAATCCTCTAAAACAAGCATGTCAAACTCAAATCCTAACACGGGCCAAATAAAAAAGTAATAAGATTATGTGGGCCGCAAATGTTCGTCAGCAATTTTTCGTTTAGTGTTACTGCCACTTGGTTTTGATGAAGACATATTGAATACAAAGGTCTGAAAAAAAATTAGTAATCGCTAACACAAAATAATAAAACGTTTTAATTAATATTTTAAAATTTTTTAAAAAATTAATATTTTTTAACTTACCAGATACAGAATAACTGCACAAATTATTGAACGTAACTAAAAAAAAAATTTTTTTTCTAGTACTCCGAAAGAATATTTTCTTTAAACTTTAAGGCACACAATACTTATGGCGATGTACATACGTTATGTATGTAGGTATAATATTATCAAAACTTACGACTTATGTATGGCGACCAGTGGTTCGTTATTAATAAATAAATTATGTATAATTACAATTTTTAAAAATTAGGCTACAAATTTTTATTAATTTGTTTTTTAATTTATAATTTTTTTTTAATTAAAATATATTGTCTGGTGGGCCGCAAATTTATTCGTTGTGGGCCGCATGAGGCCCGCGGGCGCAAGTTTGACATGCTTGCTCTAAAAGATTGCATCAATCAACACAAATCAGGTTTAAGAAATTATAATCCATTATCACTCCTTGTAGACCACGCTTTGAACAACAACCACACACTGGACTTTGATACATTAGCTATTTTAAAAATAAAGAAGGCAATGCCTTCTTTATTTATTTTTAATATCAACACCTGACCCACTTCATTTTTTTTCTATTGTTTTTTTTTTCAATAGCTATTTTGTACCAGAACCTAAAAGAAAAATATTTCCGATTATTTCTGGAAAGTTGAACCTCTGCAGAAGACAATGAAATAAGAAATTTGAAATACCAGAGATAAATTCACAATTTAGATCTTCATAAAATTGTTTATAGCTCAATTATTCATTTTAATATTTCAAATTCCCAATAATAATGGTCTTTATTTTAATTAATTAAAAAAAATGGGAGAGGGACACATATAAAAACTTTTTAAATTATAATAATAAGGCACAATTTGGATTATAGATTATAAACACAAGGTAATATTTTGAGGGCCTTGTTAAATACAAGCAGTTAACTAAATGGTTAGAGGTCTTCACCAGCCCCTATTGTAAATAAGTTTATTAGCTTGGAGCAGACAACCCCCAATGTGAAGAACTAATACAGTTCCTTTTTAATTCAGCACTTTAAATAGTTTTCAAATCCCAACCCACCCATGTAGAAAAAATCCTATTTTTTCACTTACTTGAATTCACTGGGTGGGTAATAAAGTAAAAAAATTGCTGCAGTCCAAGTTTCCATCCCAAGTTGTGTCATCCAAATTTGTTGTTGCACACCCATTGTTGGCCACATCCAGTGTGTGTGTGCTACAGACTCTATCAACGTATTCTCAATCGCTGGAGGAGGATAAAGAAGGCTTTGCGGGTAGATGCTGAAGGCCCACAGCCCGCCGGGATACAGCAATATGAGGAAATGATCCAGCAGCCCATTGTCAAGAAGAAAGAGCGGCCCGGCTTCAGAGACCGCAAAGTACCTTTCTAGACTTGCTTAATAATGTTAACATATCTAGTAAATTTTTAAATTGTTTTTCTCCATTCTTTCTGCTTGTCTTAATGCCTTTTTTTTTTGTCTCTCTGTAATTATGATCTTTTCACTAGAGTTCATCATTAGAAGTGTACAACACTACTGGATAGGAGGTGATGCCAATAAGACAAAAGTCTTTTCCTTGGCAAGAGCTTTGATGTTTTACATCCAGTTGTTGCTAGTCTTGGCCAGTCTAGCAGCATTGTGTTAAATATGTCACCTTGTTTTCTTTGGAAATTCACCATCTTTTCTGTATATTTCAAATAATTTTGCACTTATTTATACTCTATAACAAAAAAATCGACGCACCAAGAAGGAGTTGTCAGATTAGGACAAAAATTGGTGTATGTAAAGAGCATGTATAGGGGAAAAAACGATTAAAATTTCAGAACAATTAATTGTTTTATTTCAGAGTTTGATCGTCACAAATTGAGAATGTCAATATGTCGTTGGACCCCCACTGGCCTGGATGCAGGCTGCCACCCGGCGTGTCATGGACTGATAAAGATTCCGGATGGTGTGCTGCGGGATTTCTTGCAAAATTGTCTCCAACTGTTGGGCTAAATAGTCAACATTCCGGGATGGTTGCAATCGCCTTCCCATCACGTCCCAGATGTGCTCTTTGGGCGAGAGATCAGGCAACCTTGCTGGCCAAGGAAGAGTTCGGCAAGATTGAAGACAATCCATAGTAACATGTGCCGTGTGTGGCCGGGCATTATCTTGTTGAAAAGTAAGCCCGGGGTGATGTGAGAGGAACGGCATCAAAACAGGTCGTAGAATGTCATCTACGTACCGTTGTGCTGTCAGGGTGCCAGGAATGACTACCAATGGGGTTCTTCTATCAAATGAAATGGCACCCCAGACCATAACATCCTGTTGTGGACCTGTGTGGTGTTCGACAGTATGGCCAGGATCCACACACTGCCCAGGACGTCTCCAGACACGTTTGCGACGGTCGTCAGGACACAGTAAGAAACCGGACTCGTCACTAAAGACTATACGTCCCCAGTCAGCGCAGTTCCAAGTTGATCGCTCCCGACACTACTGTAGTCGGACTTGTCGGTGCACGGGTGTGAGGGGTAGGCATCGTAACGGTCGGCGAGCTCTTAGATTCCGCTCTCTCAGTTGCCTGTTGATGGTCATTTTGGACACTTGTGCACCGGTCACACGTTGGATGGTAGATAACGTGGATTCCGGTGTTGC
>CP092867.1:124174724-124193561 GCA_030710605.1 Cordylochernes scorpioides
TATCTCTCTCTCTCTCTCTGTAAAAAATATTTTGAAAATATTTCATATCTCACACCCAAATTTGTGAGGTAGTAACAATAATACAACAAATATTAATACAAATTTCTCTCCTTCATTATTATTGGGACTACAAATAAGTTTTGAGGGATTTGCAAAAGAAGCCACAACAAATATTATATAAATAGCATCGGACCTTGTAAGGTTTCATGTTAAGGCTTCAACATTTCCCCAAATAAATCAGAAGAAGTCTTTTCACTCAAGTGTAAGGAACTTTTTTTTTTGGTGCTCTAACCATGTCAACCTTTTTGCCAACAAAACACAATTTGCGGGAAGCGCTGCTTTTTTTTTTTAATTTGAAGAAAAGTGCAACTGATGGACATCGATTGCTGTGTGAGGCATACGGTAAACATGCTCTATCAATAAAATCATGTGAGTACTGGTTTCGGCGTTTCAAAAGTGGCGATTTTGACACCAGAGACAAAGAACGCGGAGGGAGCCAATAATGTTCGAAGACGCTGAGTTGGAGGCTTTATTGGACGAAGATTCAAGCCAAACTCAAGAGGAGCTTGCTGAAACCTTGGGAGTGACTCAACAAGCGATTTCGAACCGTCTCAAGGTCATGGGTATGGTGCAAAAACAAGGAAATTGGGTTCCATATGAACTCAAGCCAGGAAACATCGAGCGCCATATTTGCACGTGCGAACTACTGCTCAAAAGACAAAATTGGAAGGGTTTTTTGCATCGAATCGTGACGGGGGACGAAAGGTGGATTCACTACGACAACCCAAAGCGCAGAAAATCGTGGGTTAAGCCCGGTCATGCATCAACTTCAACGGCCAAACCGAATATTCATGGCAAGAAGCTAATGCTGTGCATCTGGTGGGATCAGCTCGGAGTGATCTACTATGAGCTACTTCAGCCTAACGAAACCATCACTGGAGAACGTTACCAACAACATTTGATGCGAATAAGCCAAGCATTGAAGATTAAACGCCCACTATATGCCAAAAGACATGACAAGGTGATCTATCAGCACGACAAGGCTCGGCCACATGTTGCAAAAGTTGTCAAGGAGACTTTGGAGGCGCTTCAATGGGATGTCCTACCCCACCCGCTGTATTCACCAGACATTGCTCCTTCAGACTACCACATGTTCCGTTCGATGACACATGGCCTGGCCGAGCAGCACTTCACTTCTTACGAAGAGGCGAAAAAATTTTGTCAATGTTTGGATCGCCTCAAAAGACGAGGAATTTTTTTGACACGGAATCCGTATGCTGCCTGAAAGATGGGAAAAAGTCGTAGCTAAAGATGGACAATACTTTGAATGAAATATATTGTACTGATTTCTCTGAATAAAGCTTCGAATTTATAAAAAAATCCCCTCAAAACTTATTTGTACTCCTAATAATTTAAATTTTGGGATATTTTCTCAGTCGGTACTCTTGTAGAATTAAGGGTGGTCTTTCCATTTAAATAGCTTATTTGATCTTGTTACCTTGTGAGTTAAAGGATATCAATTGGGAGTAAAACATAATAGATGGTAGGGAGGGGCATTCAAGGGAAGTTCTATTCTATTAAAAAAAAGAAAGTTGATTTGTAGATAATTGAAATTTTATTTTTACCTAAATGTGTTTCAGAGCCCTGCCACCATGCTCCGGGCCACTACCAGGCTTCTCCCTGTCATTCAGAGGACACTGGTCCTCCCTTACAGGACACATAAGAATTTCGCCCACCAGCGGAGCTTTCGTGAAAACAAATTCATTAATTTCGGAGTGGTTCTAACAGTTTTAGGCTTTGGTAGCACCTTTATCAACTTCACAGAGTGAGTGTAATATTTTTAGTACTTCTTTTATGTCTTACATCCTCCCACTCAACAAATGTTTGATGGAGGAGCCCATTGCATTAATGTCCTCAATTTTTGCACCGTTGTTGAAATGTAACATTTCTTTCTTAAAGTTAAAATCAATGTTTATTTAATATCTATTACTGATAGTTAGAGCTTAGCCAACTCAAAACCTCATTGAACGGGTCAGGGCATACCTTTTCACCCATTTTAACTGACTGAGACCTTTTCTCTTCTTCTTTCTTACTTTTTTTTCCTTCTCGTCCCATATATATATAATATTTATTTATTTAAAAAGGCATATATTGGATCAAAAAATAATTTATATACCAATGTTTAAGTTGGCTGAACACCTATCTTTTTCAAGGTATAACAACATTATTTATGTCAGCAACAAACTTAGCACTACATATTGTGTAAAAAAAATTAAGTTAAAAAATATATATTTTTGGTTAAATTCAATTTAACCAAATATAATCCCAAATTTGTGCAATCAAAATCAATAGCCCTGATCAATCAAAAAAGTTATATTGCACCCTCCCTTACTGCTTGGCTCTGAACGCATTACCAGAGTCCTATTGAGAAACAATATTATTGCTACATTGATATCTTCAATTTGTAAAAAGTCCTATGGCAACCAGACACCAAGCAAATTAGAAAACAAAAACAATGCAATATACAAAATACCATGTAATGATTGCCCCGGCAAATACATAGGAGAAACAAGTAATCCTCTAAAACAAGCATGTCAAACTCAAATCCTAACACGGGCCAAATAAAAAAGTAATAAGATTATGTGGGCCGCAAATGTTCGTCAGCAATTTTTCGTTTAGTGTTACTGCCACTTGGTTTTGATGAAGACATATTGAATACAAAGGTCTGAAAAAAAAAATTAGTAATCGCTAACACAAAATAATAAATCGTTTTAATTAATATTTGAAAATTTTTTAAAAAATTAATATTTTTTAACTTACCAGATACAGAATAACTGCACAAATTATTGAACGTAACTAAAAAAAAAAAAATGTTTTCTAGTACTCCGAAAGAATATTTTCTTTAAACTTTAAGGCACACAATACTTATGGCGATGTACATACGTTATGTATGTAGGTATAATATTATCAAAACTTACGACTTATGTATGGCGACCAGTGGTTCGTTATTAATAAATAAATTATGTATAATTACAATTTTTAAAAATTAGGCTACAAATTTTTATTAATTTGTTTTTTAATTTATAAATTTTTTTTTATTAAAATATATTGTCTGGTGGGCCGCAAATTTATTCGTTGTGGGCCGCATGAGGCCCGCGGGCGCGAGTTTGACATGCTTGCTCTAAAAGATCGCATCAATCAACACAAATCAGGTTTAAGAAATTATAATCCATTATCACTCCTTGTAGACCACGCTTTGAACAACAACCACACACTGGACTTTGATACATTAGCTATTTTAAAAATAAAGAAGGCAATGCCTTCTTTATTTATTTTTAATATCAACACCTGACCCACTTCATTTTTTTTCTATTGTTTTTTTTCAATAGCTATTTTGTACCAGAACCTAAAAGAAAAATATTTCCGATTATTTTTGGAAAGTTGAACCTCTGCAGAAGACAATGAAATAAGAAATTTGAAATACCAGAGATAAATTCACAATTTAGATCTTCATAAAATTGTTTATAGCTCAATTATTCATTTTAATATTTCAAATTCCCAATAATAATGGTCTTTATTTTAATTAATTAAAAAAAATGGGAGAGGGACACATATAAAAACTTTTTAAATTATAATAATAAGGCACAATTTGGATTATAGATTATAAACACAAGGTAATATTTTGAGGGCCTTGTTAAATACAAGCAGTTAACTAAATGGTTAGAGGTCTTCTCAGCCCCTATTGTAAATAAGTTTATTAGCTTGGAGCAGACAACCCCCAATGTGAAGAACCAATACAGTTCCTTTTTAATTCAGCACTTTAAATAGTTTTCAAATCCCAACCCACCCATGTAGAAAAAATCCTATTTTTTCACTTACTTGAATTCACTGGGTGGGTAATAAAGTAAAAAAATTGCTGCAGTCCAAGTTTCCATCCCAAGTTCTGTCATCCAAATTTGTTGTTGCACACCCATTGTTGGCCACATCCAGTGTGTGTGTGCTACAGACTCTATCAACGTATTCTCAATCGCTGGAGGAGGATAAAGAAGGCTTTGCGGGTAGATGCTGAAGGCCCACAGCCCGCCGGGATACAGCAATATGAGGAAATGATCCAGCAGCCCATTGTCAAAAAGAAAGAGCGGCCCGGCTTCAGAGACCGCAAAGTACCTTTCTAGACTTGCTTAATAATGTTAACATATCTAGTAAATTTTTAAATTGTTTTTCTCCATTCTTTCTGCTTGTCTTAATGCCTTTTTTTTTTTGTCTCTCTGTAATTATGATCTTTCCACTAGAGTTCATCATTAGAAGTGTACAACACTACTGGATAGGAGGTGATGCCAATAAGACAAAAGTCTTTTCCTTGGCAAGAGCTTTGATGTTTTACATCCAGTTGTTGCTAGTCTTGGCCAGTCTAGCAGCATTGTGTTAAATATGTCACCTTGTTTTCTTTGGAAATTCACCATCTTTTCTGTATATTTCAAATAATTTTGCACTTATATATACTCTATAACAAAAAAATCGACGCACCAAGAAGGAGTTGTCAGATTAGGACAAAAATTGGTGTATGTAAAGAGCATGTATAGGGGAAAAAAACGATTAAAATTTCAGAACAATTAATTGTTTTATTTCAGAGTTTGATCGTCACAAATTGAGAATGTCAATATGTCGTTGGACCCCCACTGGCCTGGATGCAGGCTGCCACCCGGCGTGTCATGGACTGATAAAGATTCCGGATGGTGTGCTGCGGGATTTCTTGCAAAATTGTCTCCAACTGTTGGCCTAAATAGTCAACATTCCGGGATGGTTGCAATCGCCTTCCCAACATGTCCCAGATGTGCTCTTTGGGCGAGAGATCAGGCGACCTTGCTGGCCAAGGAAGAGTTCGGCAAGATTGAAGACAATCCATAGTAACATGTGCCGTGTGTGGCCGGGCATTATCTTGTTGAAAAGTAAGCCCGGGGGTGATGTGAGAGGAACAGCATCAAAACAGGTCGTAGAATGTCATCTACGTACCGTTGTGCTGTCAGGGTGCCAGGAATGACTACCAATGGGGTCCTTCTATCAAATGAAATGGCACCCCAGACCAATAACGTCCTGTTGTGGACCTGTGTGGTGTTCGAAGGTATGGCCAGGATCCACACGCTGCCCAGGACGTCTCCAGACACGTTTGCGACTGTCGTCAGGACACAGTAAGAAACGGGACTCGTCACTAAAGACTACTATACGTCCCCCAGTCAGCGCAGTTCCAAGTTGATCGCTCCCGACACCACTGTAGTCGGACTTGTCGGTGCACGGGTGTGAGGGGTAGGCATCGTAACGGTCGGCGAGCTCTTAGATTCCGCTCTCTCAGTCGCCTGTTGATGGTCATTTTGGACACTTGTGCGCCGGTCACACGTTGGATGGTAGATAACGTGGATTCCGGTGTTGCGACAGCCATTCTGATGATTGCTCTGTCCTCCCGTTCTGTTGTTGCCCTTGGTCGACCGCTGCCGTCCTGACGTTGCATACTTCCGTTGTTGACCCACTTTTTGCCAACATCGCCTAATAGCCGCATCACTTCGACACAGATGTCGCGCGATTAGTCGATTAGACCAACCAGCCTCTTTCAATCAATGGCACGACCAGTTTCAAACTCTGACATATGTTCGTAATGAGCACGAATCTTTTGGCGAGGCATTGATACAGTAGAAATAGGCGTACTGCTAAAATATTAAAAGGAAATTCTGAAAATCAGCTCGTGCCGCGCCGAATATTGAGCCTAGAATGCTCGTGCTGGATGCGCAGTTCAGATGCGCTGGAGCTCTTGCTTTGCATAAATCGGCCACCAAATTTCAATCATTTGCATGTTTGGTCGTAACCTCTTTGTATACGTATTTTCATATAAATCGGACTATGCTTCTTGGTGCGTCGATTTTTTTGTTATACAGTGTATATTATGAAGAATATGGTAATTTGAAACAAAAGATAATAAGACCAAATCCTAAATATTTAAATATTTGTGATGTTTCGATAACTCTGTTGTTTCCATCTTCAGACAAAGTACTAATTGAATATTATTTTATCATTTATTGCCAAAATTTCACAAACATTTTAATAATTTGGGTTTAGTCTTGTTACCATTTGATTCTAATTTATAATTCAAATTGTACCTTATCATTTTCAATAATTTGAAATATATCTGTATTCCATTTAAAAAATGCATCAAGGGATTTTTCAAACATTTTTTTTGCTGAGTTTTGGGAAAATTTCATACTTATTTGAATTCTTAAAAAATTGGGGTAGTTTCCAATATGTTCACATTCAAAAGTAAGTTTAATGCCATTTATTAACCAGCGTTAACAATAGAATGTGTCTCTCACCTTAATTCTGCTATCAATGTAAGATCTAGAGCAGATAATACCTCTGTCTGTCTCTCCATCCAAGATGTCCCTTGTATGATCCTGTATAACACCCTGAACTGTTGATAGTCACAGGAGGGGGGGATGTGGTAGAATTTTAATTCCAAGTACTGTTTGTGTTTTATTATTGTCCTTGTATTGTTTCACTTTGGAAGACTTGGAAGTCTTGAATGCCTTACACAAGAATAATGTGTGACACACTTTGTTAGGAATTTCATCAACAGAATTGTTGAATTAAACGAATAAGCATAAAAAGACAAGAGGAGCTTCTTTTATAAATTTATTGTGCAAGCTTTCGGACTATACGTCCTTCTACAGGCAAGGATAGTTGTAAAACTAACCTTTTTTTTTTTTATAAATTTATAAAAAAAAAAAAAAGGTTAGTTTTACAACTATCCTTGCCTGTAGAAGGACGTATAGTCCGAAAGCTTGCACAATAAATTTATAAAAGAAGCTCCTCTTGTCTTTTTATGCTTATTCGTTTAACCAATTTTTTAAGAGTTCTTATCGTTTAATACAGAATTGTTGAATTATCAGGAAACCCTTGTTGTCAAAGTCAACAAGAGTTTTGTCAAGAATGGCTGTAGGCTCTCCACTTGACCACCATTCCATGTAGCTCGAGGAGCATGAACTCATGGAATTTGTGTAATCTTTACACAAGGGGATAAGAAACAACAACAAACCATTCCATGTGATATTTCTTAATGATTGTTTGGGTGGATAAGAATATCATTTCTAGTATATAGGAATCTAGAACATTAGCATGTCTCACACATGTGATGGGAAAAATATAAAAATTAATTAAACTGTGTATGTGTATTATAATTTTTATGCCACTTAATTTTACCATTTCAGAATAAGAAGTTCATGCATCAGATTCAGCGCCAACCAAAGATATATAAACAACCTAATATAAATCTTAATCATAAATACAACCTTGAAATATATAACACTTGTTTTTAAAAGGTACAAATAAAAAAAATGATACCCTTGGCAGAGCTGACTGCTACAGGGCACGTCCTCAGGTGGCGGATAGGGAATGACCTTCAGATATGAAGGCCCGCTGTGAAACAAGCAGAATAACTGATGAATAAGCAGTCACCAACCAACAGCAACAAAGCAGAGAAAGACCTGTTTAAAAGTCCTGAGTCCAACTGTTGATAGACCTCAGCAAGGGTCCCTTTCCAGGGATATGGAGGTCTGTACTCAAGTTAGAGTTGGAAGCAATTTTCCATGTTAGGAATGGCCTCAAATTACAGGCAAAGTCAGACTTTCACCAAAGTGTGTTTGGATCATGATGCCATGATCAACGAAAGCTGCACCCTTACACCCTAGCCGGAGGAGCATGGACTCATGGAATTTGTGTAATCTTTGCACAAGAGGATAAGAAACAACAACAACAAAAAAATGACAAGATAAAAAATCCCCCTAATACCAAGAAAAAATTAATTCAGATGAATGAAATTCAGACAAAGTATTTGTGTGTATAAGTGTAGGATATTTATTTGTTTCAAGGTCACAGTTTAAATACTGTGTAAGCACAAAGCCATATCAAAAGTGAAATGGTAGTAAATTAATAACTGCTGTGTTCTCCATGATTAGAAATGCAAGCGTGCATACATTGTGTTGTACAGGGGCTGTATGTGGGATGGAGTTCCATGCTTGTTGCACCTGATGAGGCTAATTAGAAACAGCTGGTTGTGGAGGGCACTGTAGTTTTCATCCAATAATGTCCAATACAGTAGAAATTTCATGAGAGAGAACCTCTCTACAAGAGGACAGTTTTCAATAATCAATATGACTATTTTTACCAATTAGCAGCTCTCTAGTAATAGGATACCTAAAGTACACTTTGGTTCTGCAACTAGCTGTTGTCCTTAAAGAGATAGGTTCTACTGTATTTGCTCAATGGAAGAAAGAAGTTGTGATCTCGCAGGCCAAAGCAACATTCTTTAGAGAATATTGGGATGCCACAATGGTATGGGGATAATCCTGTCGGAAAATATTCCCTGGAATAATGGCCAAGAATGACTGGTTCAATCAACAGTCTGGTGTACAAATTTGCTGTCAAGGTGTTTGGTCTCCTTCTAACCAACCTCCATCCATCACTGGCATAAAGAAAAAAAGCAGCTTTCATCTGAAAACACAACAGTTTTCCATTCCAGCCTCCAAGGAGCTTGATATCACTTAGGTTTCATATGGAGATGATTTGGATTTAGCAACATTAAAATTACTGACGTCTGGCACAGAGCTGTCCCTCAATTATGTCACTCTGATGCCAACAGAATTTTAGAATGTGTCTCTTCTTGAGACAGTACCTTCCCCACTACTGCCAACAAGCACACACAGTGGGTACATCTTTGCTAAGTATTTCTGCAATATCACAAAAAATACACCCTCTTGTATCCCTATTAAACAGCCTTGTTTAAACCAAGTGAGCTGAGGGTAATACTGCCTTCTTGAAATCCTCAAAAAATGTCTCTGACTTTTGTAAAATTCCTTTAATTCAAAACAAAATGGTGACTGATTGGTTTGTATGTATATAGATTGGTATGGAATGACTTAGCCTACTGAATGGTTTAAAGCCAGGAAAATGAAACAGATTCCAGGAGATGAGACAGTTTATTTAATACAATAATTATCACCTCAAAGCATTGATCTGAAGAGATGCTGTATATTGATGATACAGAGTGATAATTTGACTGACTGACAGTAGGCCTGGAACTCCATCTTACAACATGATACCTGGACAACACAATTTGCATATGCACTAAACAGGACCTTTGGGAAAGGCCGCTGCTTATCATAAAACAGCTCAAGGAGCATGAACTCATGGAATTCGTGTAATCTTTTGTAAGAGAATCAGAGGCTGGATCTCAAAAGTATTGTTTAATTAACAATAATATTATATTAAGATGAAAAGGAACAAAAAGATTCACAAAAGGCAAGCGCAGTAGCAGGAAGAAAACCAAAACTTAAACTACAGGTATAGACAGTGTGGCGCCAGGTCACGTGATGTCTGGTAGGATGGTGTCGTTGCTAGGCAACAGCTGATGTGCGAAGTTACTCTCCAACACTCCCACCTAACAAGCACTTAGTTGTTTCAAACAGTCCAAGTTGGCTTCTCAGTCTTCTATACCTTTCTGGAGGTAGAGCTTTCGTAAATATGTCTGCAGCTTGATCATTGGAGCAGACATAAAGAAGGTCAATTGCATGTTTTTGAAATTGATCTCTGATAAAGTGATACGAAATATCAATATGTTTAGTTCTTTTGTGATATTCTGGGTTGTGAACAAGTCTTATGCAGCTTTGATTGTCGCAAAAAATTGTTGTAGGCTTTACTTGTTCTTGATGTAGCTCGCGTAGAAGTTGTCTCAGCCAAATTGCTTCTTTCGTTGCTTTGGAAGCCGCAATATATTCAGATTCTGTTGTTGACAGAGACACACAATTCTGTTTTTGACTGCACCAAGAAAAATAGGTCCATTATTCAACATGAACACATATCCGGTGGTTGCTTTTCTTGTGTTTAGGTCTCCAGCAAAATCAGCATCGGAAAAACCTATCAGAGATGTAGTGCAGGAACTCCCACCAAAACAAATACCGATGTTTTTCGTAGCTTTTAAGTATCCAAATATTTTCTTTACTGCGGTCCAATGTGAAGGTCCTGGGTTGTTCATAAATTGGCTAACCCTGCTGACTGCGTAGGCAATATCAGGTCTAGTTCCAGTCATGAGGTACATTAAACTACCAATTGTCTGTCTGTATGGAATCTTGTTCATTTCTTCAATTTCCTGATTATCCTTTGGGCACATCTCTTTTGTTAGTTTTGAGTAAGCATCAGAAGGTACAGATTGTAACTTAATTTCAAGGAGGTTGTAATGTTCAAGTGTTCTTTCAATGTATGAGGCTTGATGTAGAAATAACATTTTAGTTGTTCTATCTCGATATATTTGTAGGCCAAGGAAATAATCGGCAGTAAAAGTTTTTATTTCAAAATTGGAATTTAAGTACTGTACTATATCATCTAAATGTTGTTTATTTACACTGCAGATTGAGCAATCATCTACATATATTGCAAGTAATATGTAAGCCTGTTTACATTTCATTGTATAGACACATGAATCTGATATGCTAGGTTTGAGATCAAACTTAATTAAAAACTCATGAAATTTCTTGTTCCACATTCTGGGGGATTGCTTAAGACCATAGATGCTTTTCTGAAGAGAGCAAACATGATTTTGAAAATCTGGGTTTTCATAACCTTGGGGTTGTTCCATGTAAAGTTCTTTTTCCAAATCACCATTCAAGAAGGCAGATTTTACATTTAATTGAATCATTTCCATATCAAGTGATGCACAAAGTGATAAGATTGTTCTAATTGAATAGAATTTTACTACTGGAGAAAAAAGTTTCACCATAATCAAGTCCTGATTTTTGTGAATAACCTTTTGCAACTAGTCTAGCCTTAAACATTTTATTTGATCCATCTGCATTTTGCTTTATTTTGTATACCTACTTGCATGCAATAGCTTTTCTGTCTGATGATAATGTCACATAAGTCCATGTTTGATTTTCATCAAGGAATTGAATTCATCGTCCATAGCTAGTTTCCACTTTTTTGAGTTTTATCCTACAATTGCATCTTCATAGTTCAATGGTTCTTGGTCATGGACATAACAAGCATATGAAATAGCTCTTGTACAGTTGGTTGATGATTGTTCCTTTTCTCTGATTCTATTCCTGAGAGGGTATCGACATGATTCTTCTGGTTTGGAACTGGTATTTGTGCTATCAACACTTTCTTCACTATATATAGTTACCTGCTCTTGTTGGTTATCCTGAATATTTTCTGATGTATTAGCTTCAGTAAATATTACATCTCTGCTTATGATAATTTTTCTAGCAATAGGATCCCACATTCTATAATTTTTGTTAGTTTCAGTATATCCAACAAAAAATGTACGAATACTCTTTTTGTCTAATTTCTTTCTGTTATCTTTTGGTATATGCACATAAGCGTTACATCCAAAAGTTTTCAAATGTAAGATGGAGGGTTTTCTCTTGTACCATATTTCATAAGGTGTAGAATTTCCCAATACTTCAGTAGTACATCTATTTAAGAGATAGACTGCTGTGTTTACGGCTTCAGCCCACAGTTCAAGCGGCATTTTTCTTCCATGTAACAAGCATCTAGCTGATTCAACTATTGTTCTGTTATCTCTTTCAGAAATTCCATTCTGTTCTGGGGTATATGGAGCAGTGAGTTCATGAACAATTCCTAGAGATTTTAGATAATCAGAAAAATTCTTATTTAAGAATTCTGTGCCATTATCTGTTCTTAATCTTTTTATTTTATTTCCAGTTTCAGTCCTAACTATTTTTACAAATTCTTTAAATTTCTCAAGTACATCTGATTTATGCCTAATGAAGTAGGCCACTCTAAATCTTGAAAAATCATCTTTGAATGATACAAAATATAATGATCCACCTGGTGATCTTTTACTCATTGGTCCACAAACATCTGAATAGATCAGCTCTCCTGGATAGGTCGAATTTGGACTTGTTGACGCGTGAAAAACTTTTCTATTTTGTTTTCCATAGATGCATGCTTCACATAGTAAAGAATCAGGCTTTTCTCTCATTTTAATGTTTTCTTCAAAAACATTATTTTCAAACATTTGGGTTAATTTTATAGGATTTACATGACCCATTCTTTGATGCCATATATCTAGACTTAACTGAGCAACATGAGTTTGTGAAGATTGCTTTGCTTTAATAAAAATTCTATAAAGATTTGAATTGTCCTTTATTCCAGTAACTAGCACTTTCGAATTTTTTGTCAATTTTATCTGATTTCCTTTACAAATGAGCGTCAAACCATGTTTTGTTGCAGTAGATATTGAAAAAAGATTGGTCTCCAATTCAGGTATATAGAGAACATCCAAAAGAGTTGCATTAATTTCCTGACTATCAACATAAGAGAGAATATCAATATTTCCCTTACCTTTTGCATAGATCTTCTTTCCATCTCCAAGGCACACAGGATGAACACCTTCTGGTATTTCTTCGAACGTAGATAACCATTCTCTTCTGAAAGTCATGTGATCCGTTGCTCCAGAATCTGCAATCCAGGAATCCTTTGTTTCAGCGAGGAAGGCACTTGTCTCAGCTGAAAAAGCACAGCTATCATCTCTGGCTGAAGAACTTGGCTGTTGTCCTTTTTGTTCTTCCTTTCTTTTATAGCATTCTTTCCACCAATGTCTTTCTTCTTGCAATATCCACAGTGTGTGTTCTTCTTTTTATCTTTAATGGATTGTTGATGCTGCTGTTGTTTGTTGGAAGCTGTTGAATTTCTGTTGAACTTTGAAAAAGTCATCAAGGCATTATCTGGTTTAAAATTTCCTGAAGAATCCCAATGATCCTGTAAGCTTTCTTCTTTCAGTAATCTTGCCGTCAAGTTTTCTAGAGTCTTTTCTTCTGATGAAACTGAATCCCACGCTGTTATGAAATTCTTGTATTTATCAGGCAAGCTGCAAATTGTCTTTGTAATTAGGGCAACATCAGAGATTGGCTCACCTAGATCTTTCATTTGTTGTGCCTGAGTTTCAACTTTGGAAATGTGAGAAGCAATGTTATCATTTGGATTCATTTTATATTCGAAAAATCTTTGTTGCAGCAAATATTTGTTTGTTTCAGATTTCAGTTCATATATTGTTGATAATTTCTTCCACATTTCTGCTGAAGTCTGGCAATTAACAATCTGTTGAAGATATTTAAACTCTAGAGCAGTAGTGATCAGCATTTTGGATTTTGCATCTTTCTTTTTCCAGTCAGAGAATTTTGCAATATCCTCTATTTCAGGTTTTACTTCAGAGCCATCAGTTATACTGAGAAGATCTTTTGCTTCTAGAATAATCTTCATTTGAAATTTCCATAGATGAAAATTATTGCCGTTGAATTTTTGAATTTGTGGAAGTTCAGTTGTCATCTTGAGTAAGCAAATGAATTTCAGCTTAGATAAACAAAAATATTTGATACCAACCAAGCTCTGCTGCCATGTAAGAGAATCAGAGGCTGGATCTCAAAAGTATTGTTTAATTAACAATAATATTATATTAAGATGACAAGGAACAAAAAGAGTCACAAAAGGCAAGCACAGTAGCAGGAAGAAAACCAAAACTTAAACTACAGGTATAGACAGTGTGGCGCCAGGTCACCTGATGTCTGGTAGGATGGTGTCGTTGCTAGGCAACAGCTGATGTGCGAAGTCACTCTCCAACATCTTTACACAAGGGGATAAGAAACAACAATTTGCATGCTTTTATTGCTAATCATAGCGACTAGTTTTTTTTTATTAATGTACCACCCTCTCACTTTTGAAATGGATTTTATCATGCATTATTTAACACCTCTGATCTTGAAACTTTTAATTATAAATGTTAAAGAACGGGGGTAATTAAAAAAGCTCGTGGAGGAAAAGAAAAATTCTGAACGCTCCACAAACCCCCTTTTTAACAAAATAAAAACTTTAACCTAAAGTTTGATATTGTTTTGGGCTGCCTTGGGTGTTCAAGCAAGAAAAAAGGAAGACAACAAAAGGTTACACATATAAAGTTTTGTTTAATGTTAGCTATAAAATGAAGGATAAAAATATATGAAAAAACTTATTATTTTTTGTGTATTCCAAAATTTTGCATGCAACTTAAATGTTTTTTTTTTTTTTTTTAACAAAAGAAAATATATAAAATGATGATATTGACGAAAATAGAAAAAACTTAGTAAAAATAAGAAAAGAAAAATACAAAAAAATATGCTAGATTAACACAAAAAATATATCAATTTTTAGGAAATAAAAGCATGTGAGCCAAAAACAGTTCCTCTCAGTTGTTAGGTCGGCTTGCCCGAGCCCCCCTGCCTTGGAAGCACAATTCGTCGTCCTTGACGAACTTCCTGGTATCTTCAGATGAAGCACAATTTGTCGCCCCTCGACGTACTCCAACCACTATGCAAATCTCTCAAAGATTCGTCTCAGCTTCACCTTTCTTTGAGATGTCAGCCACTCAGTCCCTTCTCAGACCGCTTGTATGGTCGTTTATGGAAGATGGACGAAGATCCCGGAGCTCATCTTGGGCAAGCCCCCCGCGAGGCTTTTTTCTTGTCTACACGGCACAGCTGTGACACTAACTCTGGCCCCGCGCCCCTGACCTTTTTGACCCCAATGCCCCTCCGATTGGTTGGTGGGTGCTTGGTCTGTCCATCCGGCGGGCGGGCGATTTACATTCTCTCGACAGGGGGGGGCCGGTGTGTGAAAAGAGGAGAAGAAACAGCAAAAAATAGATTCCCCTTCGCAGAGGGATCACACACACAAAAACCCAAAATATGAAAATAGTTGTAATATTTACATATATATATACATACAATATGCCATGAGTTCTAACACTAATAAAATATGTTGCCTATAAAAATGTTTTGTGTAAATTTCATTCATCTGAATTTAATTATTTTTCATGTTGGAATTTTTTTCTGCCAGAGAGCAAAAAAACATGTTTATAATGAAAAAAAAAAAAAAAGAGATTTGATTTTATCATTATTTATTAAATACCTCTATGATTGGGTACAATTTGAATTATAAATTAGAAACAAAAGGTAATAAGACCAAATAAACAAATAGTGTGTGGCATTTCAGTAACAACGCTGTTGACGAAACATCACACACTATATTTGGAGTTGGTCTTATTACCATTTTGTAAATACCTCTATGTAACCACTCTGTGAAGAAACATGCTCATCCATTGGCCACCTTAATGCTGATTAGCAATTTAGGGTCATGTGATAGAAGACAGTTGGTGAATAAATTCCAAAATCACTTTATTAGGTACCGCTCAACAAGAGCAACCTTGTTTATGATATTTGCAACAATGAATAATATGTGAAGGTTATTCAAATATTAAACAAAATGTAAACTTGGGATTTAATCCCAGTTCATGACTGTCGGGAATCGAGGGTGTTACCCATCATCCACCGACTTCTTTATTGGTGAATAAACTTGACACCACACACACATATTTACATATATATAAACCATTTAAAACATATGCAGGGCAGTCCCAAATGTCTTGTAAAACCTTAAATAACTCTTAGAATATGTAAGCTGGAGCAATGAAGTAAATACTTCAGAACAACTTGTTTTTTTTTTTAATGAGAAAAAATAGCCATTTTATTTACATATCTCTGTCACCATGTAGTATATTACCTGGACCAGAGAATTACAATATGTTTTATAGAATTAATTTTTCTAGAAATACCAGAAAAGAACCATAAGAATATTTGATAGAAATTAATAACACACTATGATAAGGCACAATTTGGATTATAGAATATTGAACACAAGGTAATAAGACCAAATCCAAATAAATAGTGTGTGACATTTCTGTAACAGTGTTGTTACCGAAACGTCACACACTATTTGGATTTGGTCTTATTACCTTGTGTTAATAACACACTATTTTGAAAAAAGTAGAAGAAATGAAAGAATTTTTTTTTTTTTTAAACTGAAACTTGATATGCAATTGAGAACACATAGCAAATATGATAAAAGCAGTTTTGTTAAATTTTAAATGAGTGTTTAACAAAATTCAGCCAAAACAAATGAGTTTTTATTTTCATACAAGAAAATAAGACCTAATCCAAATAATTTTAATAGTGTGTGATGTTTTGGCAACAGCATTGTTACCATCATCAGACAAAAGAATAAATGAGTCATTTAACAATTATGTTACCGAAACGTCACACACTATTAAATTATTAGGATTAGGTCTTTTTTTCTTGTATCTATAATCCAAATTGTGCTTTATCAGAGTTTTTATTTGATTATTATATAAATATATTTCATGATAGCGTGTCCTTCTTCAAATAAATAATCCTTTGTATCAATATATTAGCCATTCTCTAATAAAATATTTATTGTGTTTTTACAAACTGAATTATTATGTGATAAGACACAATTTGGATTATAGATTACAACTACAAGGTAATAAGACCAAATTAAAATAAATTAAAAAAGTGTGAAATTTTGGTAACAACACTGTTGCTGAAACATTGTACACTTTTTATTTATTTAGATTTGGTCTTATTACCTAGTACAGTTTAACTTGTCTATAGCGCCCCCACTTGGGACTCATCAAAATAGGGTGCTATAGGCAGGTCACTTTTAATGTAAATCGCATGGTACTACGTATTTAAAATCGGGTGCTATAGAGAGGGAGGCGCTATTTAGAGGGGGCGCTATAGACAGGTTTAACTGTAGTTCTAATCTATAATCCAAATTGTGCCACCCTATCTACCCATTT
The DNA here is from genome assembly GCA_030710605.1 of Cordylochernes scorpioides. Lineage (NCBI taxonomy): Eukaryota > Metazoa > Arthropoda > Arachnida > Pseudoscorpiones > Chernetidae > Cordylochernes > Cordylochernes scorpioides. Next base: position 124,191,472 of record CP092867.1, read on the forward strand.
TTAAAAATCTTTAATCATTTAGTTATTCTTCTTGATCACATTTTTAAAATGGGGCTTTAACAATTAATAATTTCTTTGTAATTGTTTTATATGGATTATTATATTGATTTTATTATATACAGTATAAACTCTTTAATTCGACTTTTTTTTTCAATGCCATATCAGGCTATTTTCTTTAACAGACTATAATTCAACAGAAAATTCTGATCCCTTGAATTAAAAGAATTTGGACTGAACTTAGTAGTGTGACAGCACTTGTCTATTGACAATTGTTAAAATCTGTACAAGGGTTATGTAAGAGAATGAAATATATACAGTTAAACCAGTCTATAGTGCCCCCTCTAAATAGCGCCTCCCTCTCTATAGCGCCCGATTTTAAATACGTAGTACGATTGCACCCTATTTTGGTGAGTCCCAAGAGGGGGCGCTATAGACAAGTTTAACTGTATACACAGTAGAATAAACTCTTTAATTCGACTTTTTTTTTCAATGCCATATCAGGCTATTTTCTTTAACAGACTATAATTCAACAGAAAATTCTGATCCCTTGAATTAAAAGAATTTGGACTGAACTTAGTAGTGTGACAGCACTTGTCTATTGACAATTGTTAAAATCTGAACAAGGGTTATGTAAGAGAATGAAATATATATTTCTAGCTCCCCCCACATGTCACTTTCTTGAAACTTGACAAATGTTCTCATCAGGAAATACTGGAATCTGTGATATAACAATGAAAGTAACTGTTGATCCAAGAAAATAAGACCTAATCTAAATAAATTAATAGTTTTTGATGTTTCAGTAACAATGCTGTTACTGAAATGTCACATACTATTAATTTATTTAGATCTGGTCTGATTTTCTTGTATCTATAATCCAAATTGTGCTCTTTCATTAATGAAAGTAACTGCTTTCTATTTTACTAACATTTTATTGACAATCCTTGCTTGATGGGGCTTCCATAATTCTCAAATATTGCAAACAACAGCATTAAGGTACAATTTAAAAAATAGATTAGAAGCATAAGGTAACAATACCACATGCAATAATTTATTCATTTGGATGTGGTCTTGTTACCCCCTTATGTTTCCTAGGTCCAATGGCTTACCAGAAATCAAACAAGAAATGCCTTGCAATACCATTTTTCTAGTTTTTAAGAGAAATGTTTGGATGCTAAGTGTTTACTATCTGACATCGGATATTCCATGGATAAATAGAGGGAACAAAATATTTTAAAAATTTGGGAATTACAGGAAGTTTGTAATGGCTATTGAGGTGAAAAACACCAACTAGCCATACATAAGTATTCTAAGTATGAGCTGATGTTATAGACTATTCCATGGATTGCTGCAACCAGAACTCAGTATACATTTTAATGAAAGCAGCTTTTCAATGAAATTTTTCCTATGGCTTCCAGACTCTATCAGTCTAGTGCCACAAGTGACCTGGCACCTACCTTGAAAGCAAAAAATCTACGATGAAAATTGAATAAATAAAAAAATAAATATACAGCTAAACCTGTCTATAGCATCCCCTCTAAATAACGCCTTCCTCTCTATAGCGCCCGGTTTTAAAACATTAAAATGTAAACATTTTGCATTAATAGTGACCTGTCTATAGCACCCCCTCTCTATAGCACCTTATTTTGGTGAGTCCCAAGAGGGGGTGCTATAGACAGGTTTTACTGTACCTACTTAAAATTTGGAGAATAAAATAAAGTATGACACACGAAGCAAACAAGAATGGATATTTTAGTATATAGATCGCTATGTATAGTTAAGTATATTTGGAGGAGATTGCTTAAAACTTTACAACTGAAAACTCTGTTAGTGTATTATCTATATGGAAATGTGTGATGGTATTGGAATCTGTGATTAATGAAATATAATAGATATATTAAATATTTATTGACTTTTAATGTTTCTGGTTTTAAGAAATAAAAATATGAAACAAAATTATATACTAATAATTATGTGATAAAGGTAATTAACAATCAAATTAGAAACACGAAATATCTATCATTAGATATTGATAGAATTCAATAATTCAAACACGCACATGTTTTGAAAAAAAAAAAGCAATTTGGTAATGA
>CP092867.1:124199106-124218897 GCA_030710605.1 Cordylochernes scorpioides
GTATTCTATTATTTTATTATTATATTTTGAACTCTTTCTCTGATTAAAAATTATTGGGAAGATAAGAAAGAAGAAAAATTCTTGGTCCCCCAAGTGATGCATTTATAATGATTTCTACTGTGATTTAGGTGAATTTATAATTAGTACATTCATAAGAAACATGCTAAAAGAGCTCACAACTTAGGTGAGCACATGATATAGTAGTCCCATCCCACAGATGGCAAAAGGATTTTGTTGTGTTTGCACATAAAGAGGGAAGATGAACTGTGTGGAAGCTAGTTACCAACTTGTGTCTAATGAAGGCGGGCATTGGTTCTTTTGTCTGCAGTTTGGCAAATCTCCTGTGTAAACCCTGGTTTCATGTACATAATATACATATATGAGTAGCATATACATTTTATTAAGACTCAAAACCCAATAACAACAATCAAAATAACAAGTAATTAAAACACTTCTTAGAGAATAAACACAACTCAAGTCTACAAGTCATGCAAGGAGAGAAAGGTGATGGATTAGATGTCAGCAGGACAAGAACACCAGAGCTGACCAAAAAATGCTAGAGTAGAAATGCAATATTAAAATTTCACATTTCGTATAAAACAAGCAGTACTAAATATACAATAGGTTTCTTTAATTTACAAGACTTGGAAAATTTTTCAAGAATCTTGCTAAGGATTCTCCCCTCGAGATCTTATTATGATAAATTCAGAAAGAAAGATCCAAACTCCCTCTATATAGAAAAAGTAAGTTTCCAGGACTTTGAATAATGAGGTCATCCAAAATCTGTTTAGACTTGTTTCATACTTAAAGAAAAAATATTAAAGAAGGATGTGTGAGAATTCAAACATCCAAGAAGGACTGGCTTCTTGAGCCCGTGCACATTTCCAGATGGAGTCCATCAGTTTCACAAAGCCAGTGTCCTTGGGTTTCTCCAAGCCTCGCTGCAGCCGTTCCTTCATCACAGCCACAAATTCTTTGTTGCTGAGTTGTCCATCCACTGCACAGCCCGCCTCACATTATCATCTCTCCATCAAGAATCAAAAAGATAAACATAACCATGGACATTTTAGCTTATTTATAATAGACTGGTGTGCCTCCTTAATCCAAGATGAGCTATCTATAGTCAGAGTTTTTAAATAGTTGTACAATTTCCTCTTTCTGGTTGATCTCTATAATGTAGTACGGAGGTATCCTTTTTTGAAGATGATTTGTCAGAACACAGAGTAGTGAATCTTTACTTTTTCCAGCTTCAATAGCCTAAATCTGCTATCTTTGAGAAAGATTTAGAAATTTTCTGGATTATTTCTTGGGAAAGAGCTGTCTCTTAACAATGGATTGTCCTTTTAATTTTTCTAGCTACAGTAGTCTCTCTTGAGTGACCACCTTTGTAAGGCATGGAAGATTTTCCCTAGTAAGTCTACTATCGCAAGCTTCCATGAACGACCTACGACCACTAAAAAATGATTTTTTTTTTTTAGTCTTCATGAGAGACCCCTAAAAATTAAAATTTATATTTACAAAATGATAATATGAAATAATTTAATAAAATATTTTTGTGGCATAATAAACAAGCACTTTTTGAACAAAGAACTATACCCTCTTTGTCATTTCAAAACATCATTTTTTGTTTTATAATTGTTTCTAAAATGATGGGTTATTCATTTGTTTTAATAAATGACATTGGTGTTATATCTCTTATAAGATATATAAATTTATTTTTTTGGCTTTAATTTGTCTATAAAAAATAAAGGTTGCTTCTCTCATCAAAATAAACACTACAAATGTATTGTATAGATCAATATCCTCCTAGCAAAATCTCCATCAATATTTTGATCATAGAATTGGCCTAGCCACTTTTTCAAGTAAACACCTCTGAAAATTTAATTTGTTCCCATGTGGATCTCAGTTTTTATTTGACATATCGGACGCGATATCCCAGCTTGGGATACTTGCGCCTAAATACATTTTAGCAAATTAAATACAATTCACTTCATATACAATTCACTAACAGGACTAAAAACAAAATTAAACTGAAAGTTTGGTTTTCTCAAACGGAAAAGAAATTCTAAAATAAATTTACAAAAATTATTGAATTTACAGAGGTGTCTTTGTTATATACAAATTTGTAAATGTCTTCGATGGGATAAAAATGATTACTTCTGCAGCTGTGAAAGATTGGAAATTCTATTAATAAATGTATTGAGGTTTGGTTTCTTTTCCACAGAAGCAGTTAGGATCATCCATCGCCCCAATTTTCGCCAGAAATTCTCCAAAATTAACATGATTTGTGATGAATTGTGAGTTATAAAAATTTGGACAAAAATAAAATATCTCATGAAACCAAAGCCTGCTCTGGACTGACGCGCGTGGGCCATAGCCATGGACTTCAGAAGAGTGCTTCTCATTTTGCCACATGTGGCTTTGTAACTGACCCAAATCTGTTTGTATGCGAAGGTGGTGAATAGATAGCACCTAGTTTCTGGTGTCTATTCTGATAGGAGAGGTGACTTTATTTCATAGCTCAATATCCTGCAGGCAATTTTCTTCATCAATTTAATTTGCCTGTGAGAAAAGCTTTATAACACATCCTAGTGAATACTGCAGATTAAACGGTAGAGGCCAGGGGTTTGGTGAGGTTGGCACATCTACTTACTGTTCTCATCAAACAGGGTGAAGACCACATCAATGACATGGTCATCCAGATCCACGTGGGCCACTGTCTTGGCCACATGTTTCAGGGTAGCTACCACACATCACACAAGGTGAAAACCACTGTGGTCAACATGGGCTATACTGACTTGGCCATATGTTTCAGGGTGGCTACCACAGTGGTCAACATGGACTATACTGACTTGGCCATATGTTTCAGGATAGTTACCACACTTCACACAAGGTTGAGAACCACAACGATCAACATTGGGCTATACTGACAAGGCTATATGTTTCAGGGTGGCTACCACAGCAGCCAACATGGGCTATACTGACTTGGCCATATGTTTCAGGATAGTTACCACACTTCACACAAGGTGAGAACCACAACGATCAACATGGGCTATACTGACAAGGCTATATGTTTCAGGGTGGCTACCACAGCAGCCAACATGGGCTATACTGACTTGGCCATATGTTTCAGGATAGTTTACCACACTTCACACAAGGTGAGAACCACAACGATCACATGGGCTATACTGACAAGGCTATATGTTTCAGGGTGGCTACCACAGCAGCCAACATGGGCTATACGGACTTGGCCATATGTTTCAGGGTAGTTACAACCATTCTTCTGGGCATAAATAAACAGAAAACATTTTAATTGATTATTTGTTACGTGAAACACAGGTCAGATATCACAGAGCTCAGAGGAATTGAATAAAAAGTCATAACGGGTTAACTTATAGACACACTCAGGCTTCATAAAAGTTTGTACTAAAGTTTCCATACAATATAACTTCTGCCCTAGTATAAATTAGAGATGCAGCCGTGTTGACAGGCACTAAATATAAGAGTGTTCTAGAAACTGAGTATACAACTAGGCTTTATAAGTGTTCAGATACCCAGGATTCAAAATTAGATAGCCCTAGGGTTGAAACCAAGGTACCTTTCAGAGAGTTCTACTTTTAGTGAGGGTTAATGATATATCACAATTCTCAAAGCTAAGGTTGAATTGGAGGAAGGTCTAAATGGATATAGCTTGCAGCTAGCTCTACCTTCATCAATGGAAGCCCCAGCAATGTGGTAGAAGGTGAGAGCTGTGTCTACATCACTGATCTCATTGAGGAAGTGGAAGAACAGGAGGTAGTTGTCCAGACTGATGCCCTGCACACAACACCTTTCTCATCAAACTTCACCAGGTATAAGTAGCAGTATTCCCCAATTCAAAAAGCTTACTCAGTAACTATGGTTTTGAGCTTTGTCAGTACAAGATGGAATTTCTTTCAAATTACTCCAAAAAGGAAATTTAGGAATTAAGTATTTTGAGAGACTGCATAGAGAAATTACACCAAAGTTATCGCATTTATATAAATGCAATAAATTAATTGAAAAAAAAACTTTCAACAGTTCATTTAAACTCTAGTGCTTGAAGAATATCTTGATGCTTAATTTTGCCTCACAAGCTTAATGAAACCAATAAAGAAAAATCGCCTTCAAATAGCTGCTCAATATCTCGCACGCCATCAATCAACACAGGGCCATAAACAACGTTTTGTTACGGGAGATGAAAAATGGTGTCTATACGTGAATATGAAGCAAAGAAAAGAGTGGGTTTCTCCAGGAGATACGCCGAAGCCAAGAATAAAGCAAGATCTTCACCCACAAAAGGCTATGATCTGCGTTTTTTTTGGGACTGCGAAAACTTTTTTCCAATTAAAAAATAAAATGCTCCAATGGCCCCTGATTCTTGCAAAAGTCCAACTCCACCAACAAGTGCAAGTAACCAAACGGGTCTCTGGCACATTTGTAAGTGCAAAAGTCAAACTGCTTTTCACATGTGTAGACATGTGGTGCACTTACAGTAAAAGCAGTCGCCAACTTCTTTCTACCATGATTATCATGGCCTGTACCACATGTACTAGGGATAATAAATATATAAAAAAAAAAACTCTAATAAACAATATTAAACCAGATCATTACCTGGGAGCTGCTCTTGAATTTCTTCTTGACCCTCTTAAGCATTTTCAGATGGCGTTTCTCTGGGAGCCCAGCGTAGGTGAGCAGTAAGTCAGCAAAGTCCACATCTCTGATGCACTTGTTCTCATCTGGCTCCTTCCTCATGAACTGTCAGCATCACTGCAAACACTTAGCATCACCAATTAAACAACAAACTCTGTTCTAGTGAAGCCAAGTATTTAGTCTCAATAAACTATGTAGTCTAGTCAAAAGTAGCTTGAACCAACAATGGTAACCCTGAAAGGTGATGTCAAAAGAGCACCATTGATCTAATAAAATGCCATAGAAATGTAAAGAAGATATTATCTTAAAATGGAGTTTCAAGACTGAAAACTCATCTTGGAAGAAAAACTGTTTCAACTTAAAAGAGTGACAAAAAGAAATATATATTGACTTAATAAAGTTTAATTTAATCACAAAAGCACATTAAAATAAAATATGATGTACAATAAATGGCAGGCATGGCCAGTAATTCCTCTCTTTTTATCATGCCTGGCAAAAGGTTGGCCGTGGTGGTACATTATCTGTACATTTAAACAAAAATAAAATTTATAATAAGGCACAATTGGGATTATAGATAATAAACACAAGGTAATAAGACCAATATATAAAATAAATAAATAGTGTGTGCCATTTCGGTAACAGCTTTGTTACCATCTTTAGACAAAAGTGCTGAACATACAAGTACATTCAGTACTTATGTACGCGGTAACGCTGTAACCGAAACGACACACATTATTTATATTTATATATAATGGTCTTATTACCTTGTGTTAATAAAATTTATAAAACAAAATTGGTTCCGACATCAAACCAAGAGTAGAGAGGGCTCTGCCTTGATTGGTACCTCATAGAAAACTTTGATCACAAACCTGCTGTACATAAAGGACAGTTTTCAACACCAAAATTTGCCATTTTTACTAATTAACAACTCCCCAGTAAGACGACACCTAAAGGAAACTTTGTCTCATCAACTAGATGTCCTTTGCAGAGAGGTTCTACTGTAATTGATTTTAGGAGCCCTCTTAACACACACACAGTATCCACAGCCATCAAAAGTCATATATATACCGTATCACACATGCACTAGCAGCCATGGGGCCTTGTGGTCAGGTGTCAATGGGTAACACAAAGGAAGAATCAGGTGGATGGCACCTCAGTGAAGCAAGCACTAAAGACGCAGGCAAGCTCCAAGAAGGGTGTCTGATCTACACCGTTTGGCAGTAAGAGGGGGTTGGACGCAAAACTAACTAACGGCTTATGAAATTGGACGTCGTCCTGTCTTGGGTGCAGCAGACTCTCAATAAATTTTATTGCTTTGTTTGTGATTACATGATGACCAAGCTGGCGCATCGAATTGAATCTACATTTGGGGCTGTTACATTATAATTATGGTACATATGAAAATATAGTGTACTAGACAAATGACCCGGGCAACGCCCGGTTTACCCGATTAAATGTTTTATTCAAATACTATTCGTTACAATTATAAATTGGCGCCGTGGATGTCACTCTTGTGAAACGTCCCGCTCCAAACTTTACATGTACATTAGGTCAGCTGATATTACCTCCCATCTTCACCGCTAGAGGCGCTGCTCGCGAGCAAAAGGGCAAACGTGACAAATAGTCGGGATAGAGACCTGAAAATTTCACTATAAGTTTTTCCAGATTCTACTCTATATACTGTTAAAATTTCCGTCAGATTAGTTACGATATAAATCTTCAAATCGAGCGAGCGTCTATAAATATTTCGATTTAGAACAAGTATTCTAATTATTAAGTGAACTATTATTAATAATATTTTGAGAAGATTTCGATTTTAAACGTATTTATAACCTTGATAGAGGGCGCTGTTCGTGAGCTAAGTAGAATAATTTGAATATATAGTTTTAATATTTAATTTATATATAATTTAAAATAGCCTATCGTTTTCCTCGTATTTTTTTTACCTATGTATGAAAATTTTGGTACTGTAAAAAAAAAACTTTGCTTCAATAATATTAAAAAAAAAAACACCCAGGCTTAGTTTCGAACCAAGGTTGTGGAAATACGAAGCCGTACACCTAACCATTAAACTACGCTTGGCATCATAAATATTCGCATGTAAAGCTATTTCAGGCCTTGCATATTTCTAACGACCTTTTTGAAATAGGTTTTTGAAACATGGAAATTATAATACTTCAAATAAATAGAAATAGAGTGAACACAAAATATACCAAATATTTTGAATTAGAGCAGTTATTTTAAACGGCGAATTAGATCAGTTATATCTAAAAATGAAAATGTATAAATCTTCAAATCGAGCGAGCGTCTATAAATATTTCGATTTAGATCAAGTATTCTAAACGTATGTGTTATTAAGCAAACTATTATTAATAAAATATTGAGAAGATTTAGATTTTAAACGTATTTATAACCTTTTAGTACTTGATAGAAGGCGCTGTTCGTGAGCTAAGTAGAATAATTTGAATATATAGTTTTAATAATTGATTTATATATTTTTTTAAAATAGCCTATCGTCATCCCCGTTATTTTTTACCTATGTATGGAAATTTTGGTTTTGAATTAGTGAACTACTGCAAATTTGTATACCGGACATACAAACCAACAAACATACAAACATTCATTTTTATATATATAGATATTGACATAATATTACTACATATATATATAATGAACATACCATTGACTTACTTATGTCAAGGTGAAATGGTGTTCTATAATGTCCCCAACCTCTTTATTGGAGTAGCAGTATATGATTATGCTCCCTTACTGTTTGTTATCCTATTTGTGCAGTGTCAACAGTTGAATAGAGGTGCACCATATGCAATAGAACCATCCAGAGACCACATAGATTAAAGATACTACTGGTCTTTCCTGGAGGTGGTCATTCATAGGAGGTTGGATTAGAACAGGATACATTCGGATCTTACCAAAGTACTTTGTTCAATCAGTATGTAGGGGGAGGATCAACTCCTTCTATCATCCAATCAGATTGTACATGGTAGAGTTCCTTTTGTTTGCCAAACCTGCACCTCAGCCGTGCACAGACTTCAGTTCTCTTGGCAGATTGAGTTGGCAGAAATGAGTTTTTTTTTTTGAGAAAATTTGAATGAAGACTTCATTTAGGTTTGGATATACTCACCAGCCAATATTCTATTTGTTCAAAGCTTACAGTTAGTTGAACTATGGCACTGTAAAGTTCTACAATTCCAGTCCCTCCCTGTGAGTTGGTTCAATGGATCTTTTTTTTTTTTAACTCAGGCAGTACACAAGGCTCAGGCAGTGAATAGAAAGAAAAAGATGAAGAGTAGTTAAATAGACGACTAAGTCAGCTAGCTACAAGGGAAGCATGTACAAACGAGATTGAGGAACAGCAACATATCAAAGAGTATCAAAACATAGAGAAGAACCTCCCATGTGAAATATACATGGCTACTCCTGGTATTCCTGGAGGTGGTCACTCAGTGGAAGTACAGTTACAAAGGTTTTACTGCAATATAGTGCCACCACACCTCCAAGTTGAGGATTTCAGTCTGGAGCTGTTTCTGAAAGGTAAGGAAGGTTTCTATAGTAAGCTTTTGGTCCAGGTGGGGGCCGAAGAAGTAAGAAGCCAGGGCAGAGCTGAAGCCTCGGTAGATGTTTCCTGTGTTGCCGTGGTCACGATGACGCATGCCAATGCTGGTCTGATTGCGGATGATGGTCTGCACCTGCAGGACATCACCCTCTGTGTTGACACCACATTGTGCCCACAGCTGATAGCAACCAACCTTTTCAAACTCCTCATAGTCCACATTACCATCTCCATTCAGGTCAAACATCTGGAAAGCAATCTCAAAGTGCCGTCTTGAAGCTGGAGAAACACAACACCCTGTATCAGGTTTTGAAGTTGACCACATTCCTCAGTTAAACAAGAAAAATGAGTTTGTATCCATAGTCTACATTGAACTGATGTACAATGGTCATTTCTATGATTTGGCCATGAAAGTATTGATACCAGTCTCAGACTAACATTAAGCATAAAATAACCAAAATTCAACCACGATGCTAAAGTGTCTGCATTAACACTCACCATACAGTTGCTTTTGTTACAGGAATTTGTCAAGTTTTTATTAGAAAATATGTTTCCAAACACTAATAATTTTATTACCACATAGGGAGCCACATAAGCTTGCACTTTGGTAGGCAAATATTCTGTAACAAGATAATCTAAGCTTGAAAACTAATTATTTTAGTAATTAAAAACACCTAATTTATATCTAGGGTTGATAGATATGGCTTTATTTTGAATAAATGTTACACTGACACATTTACACAGTCAAGTCTTTTCAGAATTTTTGGTTGAATTAAAGTTGGTGTTGAATTAGAGCCAGTTAAAGTAAATAAGCCTATTGAGATAAAAAAAAATCTATTGAATTAAAAAGAGGTTATACTATATATAGCATTTGAAACTGCAACAATTAAAATATTCCTAGTGTTCCAATTGTTTTCACTGTAGTTGTAGTAACTTACAAATCTAGGATGTTATTAGAGTAAGGTTAGACTGTGTGTGCCTACTAGAATAGTAGCCCATCACACAAGCAATGAAAAAATCCGCAAGGATAAATAAACATTTTATTCAAAAGTTAATAAAGACCTGGCCCTGGATTGCTTATTGATTCTGTGTGTTAAAATAAGAAGAACTGTTAAGAAAAGGGCTGATGTTTAGGCAGTAAAGTACAGCTATGTTTGAATGGAATTAGTCGAATCTCATTAGAACAAAATCACTTGTGTTCAAGATTTCATCAAAATTTTCCTTCATTGTTTCACTTTGAAAAGCTTTGATAAAGACTTTTTTTCTAGTAATAGATTTTATTTTTTTAGAACACCTTTCTTTGTCTTTTTTTTTCTTATTTAGGAAGCCATTTGGATTTTTTTCTATTTCAAATTGGATCATCCATTGGGTGAATTATTTTCAGAAAACTCTTGGAATTACCCTGATTGATTATAAATTGCGTGTTGTAGAAATTAGGGTGAAAATAATTTGGAATACCTTGGTTGAAGAAAACTTGTAAATGTCTCGTTTGTATTATTCACTAGGAAAGACATTCTTGAGTCTATATAAGATTTTATTCTAAAAGGAATACCAATATAGTATTTTGTTTATCCTTGAACAATAAATTAATAAATTCTTATTTCATTTTTTTTATTCAATATAATCTGCAAACAAAGGAGCTTTGGCCAAACAGTGAAAACAATTGTACCATGTCATCTTGTAAACTTGTGTACTCCATAGTAGTAGAAGGCCTTCAACATCATTGGGAGACCCTTGACCTACAGGCCTGGATCTTCGGATCCAGCTTTGAAGACGATGAGCTAGCCATCCTTGCATCAACAAAGGCGTGAATCTACCAGTATTCCGTAAAGGTTGGCCTGGGTGTTGGCATTGAGGACCCTGTCATCGCCTGAAAGAGAACTCTTGTGCGGTAGGGAAGACTACCTGGATGACAATATATATATATGAAAAAATAATAGAAAAATAAAAGGTTAGGTGTTGATAATAAAAATAATGTGCTCCTAGTCAGGATATGCCTTTTTAATTTTTAATATATTGTATATATATATATATGTATATCGTAAATAGTTTGTCTTTTTATCATTTTTTAAGCGACTTAATTTTGAAGTTGTAAATGTTGACTAAGGGGTCAATAAATATATTTTAATTTTCAATTGTCCATAGCAATATCTGATATTGTATTGAATATAAAAAAGGTTTGAAACACGCTCACACACGCGCGCACACACACACATTCTTCTAATGTCATCAATGATTCTTTGTTTTCCCTTTATTACAGTCTGTGTGTGTGTGCGATTTCACTTTTTGATTCATTGAAAAATGACACCTTTATTAAAGGCATACAGTGTTGTTATAACAACAAATATAACAAAATAAATATACATAATATAATAGTATAATTCTAAAGTAGCAAGTTCCAATTACAATTTTGACATGGTTCTATTGAAGTATGTAATAAAGGGGATTTACAGTAGGAACTACAGAAGGTTTTAGGTAGGTACCAGAAAGCACAGTCAGAAGGAAGATGTAGTCGGAGAAACTAATGAGCCCAGAAGCTCCCAGCTTGTAGAAGATGCTGTCCTTGTTGTACATGGGGGAGGACTTGGAGACATCCTGACACCACACCTGGCCATCAGCTGCAGTTCCCTCATCTCTGGAGGTCGTCCGGGGAGTCAACACAAATGGAAATGGAAAACTAAACTATAAAGAGGAATAAATTTCTGGAGACATGCTCATGCTGACGACGGGTGCATGCAGCATGCTGAGCACCACACCTTGAAGCCCCGCACCATGGTAGTGGGGGTGAGACGACAGCCGTGGATAGCAAGCTGGCCGCTATCCTGGGACTGGGAGCCACACGGTTTGTTAGCACCGGCCGCCGGCGGTGATGGTTAATTGGAAGCCCACACACCACCAGCACCATCACATTGCAAGGTTTAGTAGAATATACAGCATTCTAAATTAAATGTTGTTTTTATAGATTTTATTTTTGAATAGGCTGTCTGTGTATATAGTCTCTTGTCAATTTGAATAGAAAGACATCTTTTTTTTTTTTCATAATGTTAAATAAGAGTTTCCAAAGAATTTTTTGTTTGTGTGTGCAAGTGTTCCTCAGATATGTCACCAAATATCATTATTTTATATTACAAACTCAATTACAACAGTAAATCTATAATACTATTATCATAAGAAATGTGCTCTCAATTCTGCACACATTGTGCAATTCCAGCTCAAAATTCTTAAAGTGTACAAGTTTTGTTAAGAGTAGGGGCAACTTTGAAGTGTGTCACCAGTGATGGAAACCTCTGCATTAAAGGAGAGGTGTGGAGCCTGCAAATATGAGAATTCATATGAGATGTAGTTGGGGCTAGAGCTCTTGTATTATCAACACAAGTTATTTTTACATACACTTCCATACAAGCACAGGTTCCTGAGTAAGGATATACATTTGACACCAAATAACTAAATAAATAAGTTGCCATAAAAGAGGAATCAACAGCAAGAAACAAAACCATGTTAGAATCTAATGTTTGTATAAATACCCCCTGGGTTGAGCCAATTAGCCAAGCAGCTAGGTTATCAGCAATATCACAGAAACCAGTGCTAGATAAAAACCATGAATAGAATTAGGTGCTAGAATTTATTAAATACAAGGTTTCAGCATCTACACATATAAGCCTGGCTGGTATTCCAGTAATTCTAACACCTAATTATATACAGTAAAACCCCTCTATAGTGAACCCCAATGGGACAGAGCTTTTGGTTCACTATAGGCATGGTTCATTATAGCCACGGTTTGGCTATTTTTTTTTACATTTCAAAATTTTTAGACCGTATAATTAAAGGACGGCCATACACACTGGAAGAGGCTGCCTCTTAATAGTGGTCACTTTGTATTAATTCCCATAATTGACCTATTTCCTTACATTAATACTGAATAAAAATAGAAATCATTAGATGATAGGTTCTTCTTGTCATTAACATACATGTACCTCTATGTCTAATTTAAAAATCAAGACAAATCCTAGGCAAAGTTTTATTAAATATATATTCAAAGATATAAAATGATTTTAAAACATTATTATCACATTATATAATACAATGTTTACTTGAAAAAATGGCTCTAACACCTTGTTGCTTCAAAGCATTCTTCAAGCATTGCACCATTCAAATAAAGTTAGTGTTTTTCTTCCATTTCATGTTTCCACATCTCTTCAAGGTCTAGATTTCGTTTTTTAACCTGTCATGCAAAACATTGCTGACTTTAAAAATCACCATAGTTAATGGTATAAAAATAATGTTTGTTTCATCACGAGACCGTTTATTTGAACTTTTTTTTTTTTAGCCCTAAAACGTAAGATCGCGATCACGGCAAAAGTTGGGGTTGATTCCTCTTTGTAACAATTTTTAATATAGCTTTATATTTTATCTTTTATAATAGAAAAGTTATATTCTCTTATTTTAATATGTTCTTAACATTTTGCCTGTGTTGTTTCACTTTGAAAAGTTCTGAAAATGGCCTTTTTTTTTAAAAAGAAATAACACTTTTGTTTTTAAAATGCCTTTGTTTTCTTCATTTTGGAAGCCATTTGCATTTTTTATATTTCGACTTTAATGGATGCAAAGATATTATATTTAATAAAAAGTATAATGGGTAAAAATTTATACAACATACAGCAAAAATAAAGTGCAAAAATCAAAACAAACAATGCCGCTAAATTTATTGTTTGAAATCGCGATCCGCGAGCTGAAACATGCTCAAAATTTTGTTGTTTTAATTTTTTTTTTAAATTACAATTCTAAGTTCGTTATAAGCATAGTATTTTTAATAGATTTTATCATTTTGGGACCGAAAATAGGTTCGTTATAGGGGTAGTTCGTTATTCTAAAAATCGCAAAGTTCGTTATAACGATGGTATTTTCAATGGAATGGAATTGGGAATCGGCGTGGGTTCGTTATAAGGGAAGGTTCGTTATATCCAGGGTTCGTATTAGCGGGGTTTTACTGTATATATGTATTAAAAATAAAAGTAGGCATATCCTGACCACGAGCACATGTGCTTTTTTGGTTGGCAGAGCGCCATCTAGTGGAGCAAAAATAAACTAAACATTTATTTTTTCTATTATTTTTTCATATATATGTATATATATATATATATATATATATATATTTGCTTATCCCTAGTACACGTGATATAGGTCATGATAATCATGGTGGGTAGTTAAGCGACTGCTTTTACTGTAAGTGCACCACATGTCTACCCATGTGAAAAGCAGTTCAACTTTGCACTTACAAATGTGCCAGAGCCCCGTTTGGTTACTTGCATTCACTGGTGGGGTTGGACTTTTGCAAGAATCGGGGGCCATTGGAGCATTTTTTTTTTTTAAATCAGAAAAAAGTGCCCAATGTGGGAATTGAATCCGGGTCGTAATGGTCGAAAACCAACGGTTTAGACAATCCTTCCACCGACCCCTACCTAATTATATATTTATGGTTAATAGATATGAGGCTATTTTTGGTGATTGCTCACCCTTAACTTAGAATTTTAGTCAAATTTACTTTTCTCTTACCGTTTCACTTTTTATATGTACCAGCCGATTTTACTCTTTATGAAAACTAAATATTTTAGTATGCTTGCCACCATTTTATTGCATAATTTATCACCAATATTCATGTTTGAGTCTACACAAAGTCAATTTTCTACTTTTGGTTTACAGTTTGTGAGCACTTTAGACATCACCAGATTCATTCAGCTTAAAATCAACTGAGGAATAAAAATAATTTGGTGCTGATGATTAGCATATTATTACCTATATAGAAACCTTCAAAACTTATAAATAAAATCTTAGGTGTTACAGAGGGTACACTGAAAGTTTTTCTATATTTAAAGGTAATATTTATAACAGTCCCCTCACTAGATTATTAAAACTGCTAACCTAGCATGCAATACTTCATTCTGAAGCACTATCATATTTGCCTTTGTGTGTGTTTCTTCATTATTTTATATTTTTATTCACTTAAACCTCAAAATGAATTGTCAAAATGAATGTTATAGAACTTTTACTTTATAAGTTTCAATTGGGCCACAATATGATGAAATAAGAAATATTTGTAATTTGAATGGGGAAGTGTCTTTGAACCAAGGCACCATAATCAGGTTGTTCAAGTAATTTTGTTTAAGTGAAAGGAATCTTGAAAACTACCCAAGGACCAGTAGGCTGTCAACCATTGATAATGATGCCAAGCTATGGAGGTAGAACCAACAATCAAGTGCAAGCTGAGGTATCACAAACCACTACAGTTAGTAACCTTCACAAACTAAACACGGTTAACAAGAACTGCAGCTTTGTGTTACTCAAGAATTAACACCTGCTCAGGCAAACCACCAAGTGGAAGTACACAAGAAATTGATAGCAAATCTGCACAATATAAATTTCATAATGATTATTTGCAATGAGAAATAGGTCTATTATTGTAATCTTGGCTCCTAAAAGCAGTGGCTGAGCCCAGGTAAACCTCCTGTACTGTTTCAAATGTGGGTGCTTCAGACATAAGTCAATGCTTGGTGTAATTTTGAAGTGATAATCCACTACAAGTTCATTCCAAATGGTCGAACCACCAACGCCAATCTGTATTCTGAACAGCTGGAGTGGTTTTATACTGTTTTGAAGAATAAGAGAGTACTTCAATGAACAGAATCTCTAAAACAGGATAAAACCAAACCACATACTGCTCAAACAACACAAGAAAAGCTCCAGTATGTTGAAGTAATTGAACTGTTGTCACATCTAGAATATAGTCTGGACCTTCTGCACCACCAGATTGTTCTGGTCAATGTCCCACCTTTTTACCTGCGGCACTTCATTGATCAGAATGAGTTGGAAGCTGAGGTGAAGGAATTCTTAGATTAGAAGGATCAGAACTGAAATAGCTGCAGGATCAAAGAACTGGTTGGCTTAAGATGGTGCAACATGGCTTATACTTTGAACTCTAGGTAATTTTGTTATAAAGTTATGGCTTAAAGTGACCAAAATTCACCCTCTATAGTTCTAAGAACATTAATTCCAAAATACTCTCACTTCAACTAAGAACAAATACAATCAAACTTCATTATAACAACATCAGCTGGGACTATTCCTTATAACCTTGTTGCTTTTATAACAATGGTTAAACAAATTGGAAAGTAAAACTTGAGACTTTGGCATTATGATGTTTTAATGAGGCTGTGTGCTGTTATAACAAAGCACTCCACTAACTTTCTTTTTGAAAGAAATAAAGTACGGGGTTTTACTGTATATATACAATTTTGTGTGAGTGTGGAACATTCATGAAATGGTAAAACTGTTTCCTATCTACAGTCACAGACCTCGTTATACCAGACTCCTTTATAACAGCTACTTAATTATAACATCATAATTGTGAGGTAACAAGTTTTAAGTCCCAATTGTTTTAAGTGGTTATAAACCAACAACATATATAAAATCTCTTTGTCCCAAGTGATATTGCTATAGAAACTGTATATGTTTATTTAGGATAGGAACTTTTTTGTATTCCTCCTAATAGGTATTATTATAATTCAAAAACGTTTTCTTTTTTGCTTATCCCTAGTACACGTGATACAGGCCATGATGATAATCATGGTGGGTAGAAGTTGGCGACTGCTTTTACTGTAAGTGCACCACATGTCTACACATACAAAAAGCAGTTCGACTTTGCACTTACAAATGTGCCAGAGCCCCGTTTGGTTATAATTCATAAACTGCTTTTCACATGTGTAGACATGTGGTGCACTTACAGTAAAAGTAGTCGCCTTCTTCTACACACCATGATTATCATGGCCTGTACCATTTATACTAAGGATAAGCAAAAAAAAAAGCTAAAATATAATATTGTCTGGGAAGTCCTGGTTCAGTCAAAAGTTACTTTCTAGAACCAACATTTATATTATTGGGATATCAGCCTACAATATACATCATTGTGTGAGGATCTGATTTCAAGTATCTGGAAGAATTTCCAATATTTACTCTAGAGGTATTTATTGGAAAAATGGATGTATGTGGTTCTGTGGTTTTCTAACAAAATTATTGACTATAAATTTACTTTTTGCACACTCTGTGAATATACTTATGATTATTTTATGAAAGTTATCAATTTCTGGAAACATTTTTACATAGCTATTAGTCAAATTGTTTTTTGTGGCTAGCATAGAAGACGGAATCGAATTGAAACAAAAAATACAGGATAACCTCTTTAATTCAATAGAAAATTCTGATTTCTTTGAATTGAAGAGATTGGGGTATAACTAGGTTAACATTCTACTTATTAATAATTAATAAATAAAAATACATTTTAAAAAAGCTTTTATTTAAATGCACTAAAAAGGAAAAAATATAATATTGTATCTTCTGTTATTGGGCAATTAGATGTATCTGAGTGAAAATAAAAGCGGCGGGGGACAATAATCATGAATTTCGAACCTAATGTGATTTAATATTTAGCAACTGATTAGTGATTTTTATAAGTGTTCGCTAAAGTTTTACCTCTCCTCTAAATATGATGGTCCCACGCCGATTTCATTTTCACTAAGATACATCTAATTGCTCAATGACAGAAGATACAATATTTTATTTTTTTCCTTTTTAGTGCATTTGAATAAAAGCTTTTTTGAAAAGGTATTATTCATTTATTAATTATTTAGTTAGTTTTTAGTCATGAATTTATACAAAACTTAGAATCAAAAGTTCACTGGGGATTAGGCCTTAAATTGAAGGAAGCCTGCTCACAGTGAATTGGTCAATTCCTTGTAAGATGCATAACAAGATTTAAAAAGAAATATAGAAAATTATTCATTCCTGGCCACTCTGACCACCCAGAAGTCTGAAAACTTGTAGACTTGCATTGTTCATTGGAATGAGTGAGTGTTAAAAGTTTCATACTTCTACGTGATCTGGAATTATATTAAAATTAAATTTAAAATTTTTAAAGGTAATTTAAAAATTTGTCCATTCCTGGCTATTCTGACAACCCCGAGGTCTGAAAATTTGTCAACTTGCATTGTCATCAGGTTCTAACAAGTGTATAAATTTTGAGATTTCTACGTGCTCTAGAAGTATACTAAAAAGTGATTACAAGATTTGTGGACAGACAAACAGGGAGGCAAGTTAAATAAAAGCTTTTAAAAATAGCACTATCTATAAACCACAAAAAAAATAAATATATAATTGTAAGAATTCCAGGTTTTTAAAAGCTAAAACAGTCAACCCTATTGATATATTAGGGCTTTTTAAAAAAAGTCTTTTTGTGTAGGATTTTTTTGGACCATTTTTCTTAGATTTGCAGTCATTTAAGACTTGGCAGAAACTTCATCAGAAATCAGTTGAGAGTATGCTATCTAGGTCTGAAAATGTGATGTTTTGATGCGACATAGAGCAAACAATGAACCTGCGAATCATCTCCCATGGCAAGGAGATCGCTGGCAATGACCATTACTCAGGACCCTGCTGGACCTTTTAAAATAATACATTTACTTCTTCTCCATAACTCCCTCAACAGGAACAGTTAGAGCAGACAATCTAGGGCCTAGATAACATTATGTGCTAATGATCTTAGTATCTGTAATCCTTTGTTATTCATTTGTGTGGCTTTTCACCTTGTAATTAGTTTATAGAAAATGCTTAGTTCTAGCCATGGTTGATAGATAGCTTCTATATTACAGTAGAACTACCTCCCTGTAAAGGTCACCTAATTGCAGAGTCAAAGTGTCCTTTAGGGAGAGGTGTCCTCTTACCGGAGAGTTGCTAAATAGTAAAAATGGTAATTTTGCAAATGAAAACTGTCCTTTGTGGAGAGGTGTCCACTAGCGGGGTGTCCTCTAAAGGGAGGTTCTACTGTATTAGCAGAAATTGTTTACCAACATCTTTTCTTATCCCTATATGGACCAGGTTATTTTTGTATTTTGTTATTTATTGGCACCAATATACTGTATTTAAAATCAAGACCACACAATAGTAGCACACTTAAGTGGCAGCACATTCATGCAGTATGTGAGGCAAGCATTATAAATGTTGGTTAATTGAGTCATTTTACTGAAAGTTTTGTTGTTGGCCTTATTTCAAAATGTTACTAATTTGTAACTCTGGTCCATATAGAGTCCAAATTCTGTGTGAAAACTATGAATGCAGCTCGACATGCGACACACCCAATACTTACTCTGATATCCACTCTCTTAAACTGGTCCAGACCTAGCCCTGCACAGGGAACCACCAGGTCAAGTTATATTATAAAGCACAATTATAGATGAGAACTACAAGAAAATAAGACTTAATCCTAATATATTATTATCGTAATATAAGACCTAATATATTGTATACGACACACCTACAAGAAGAGGATGGCGGAGGAAGTATGGAGAGACCATGTGGCCCACCCTCAGTAGAGGAAGGTATTGAAGGAGGAAGTATGGAGAGACCATGTGGCCCACCCTCAGTAGAGGAAGGTATTGAAGGAGGAAGTATGGAGAGACCATGTGGCCAGCCACCCTC
The DNA here is from genome assembly GCA_030710605.1 of Cordylochernes scorpioides. Taxonomy (NCBI): domain Eukaryota; kingdom Metazoa; phylum Arthropoda; class Arachnida; order Pseudoscorpiones; family Chernetidae; genus Cordylochernes; species Cordylochernes scorpioides. The sequence goes on from CP092867.1 coordinate 124,217,873, forward strand.
AGTAGAGGAAGGCATTGAAGGAAGAAGAATATTGTATATACTTTAGTTGTTTCAAAAGGATAGAAACTACTTGATTAGCTCTGGCGTTGTCAATTTTGACAGTCCCTATTACAATAAGAAAATAGTTACAAGAAAATAAGACCTAATCCAAATAAATTAATAGAGTGTGATGTTTAGGTAACAATGCTGTTACCAAAATATCACACACTATTAATTTATTTGGATTAGGTCTTATTTTCTTGTAGCTATAATCCAAATTGTGCTTTATCAATAAGAAAAATATTTTGGAAGGAGTTGGATCTCCCAAGCTGAAACTCCCTAGCACTGTGGCCAAATTAGTATTTGGAGATTGAACTGGTGTGAAATACGTTTCACTGGGATAATGAGCCAAGCATTTACAATACAAATTTTTTTAATTGAAACAAAAAAAAAAAAAAAGAAGAAGAAAAATGTGTGCTAAACTTTTAAAATAAAAAAATACTTTAATTAAATAGGTGAGATTCATAAGATGATACTACTGGATTAGAGATAAGAAATTCAAGGTAAAAAGACCAAATCCTATTAATTTATTTATTTGGATACATGGCAGAGATGAAAGTACTGTATATAGAATAGAAAAAAAAAACAAGACATAAACTAAACCAACCTCCAGGAGGTTGTACAGTACTCAACTATGTAAGTTATTAATGTGTGGGATATCACAGAGTGACTTACCTTCAGGCTGCTTGACCCCAGGGGTGAGAGAACGCAGGAAGTCCTCTGGTGTCATGAAGATCTCGCTATCTCCATGCTCATTGTGGACCTTCAGGGAGGCAAAGTACCGGAAGATTTTGTCCGGTGTGGAGTATGCCCGGATGCGGTTCTCATACTCTATGATCTGATACACAATGGGATTTTGATGTATTGGGCACAAACATGATAACCGAACTAACAGCTTTGTCCCTCACTGTATTCTGTTAAAATTTTCTTTGAAGGGCCTTGTGTTGAACATACAGTTGAACCTCTCTGTAAAGGATACCCTAGTA
>CP092867.1:124218997-124269021 GCA_030710605.1 Cordylochernes scorpioides
GACAGCCATTCTGACGATTGCTCTGTCCTCCCGTTCTGTTGTTGCCCTTGGTCGACCGCTGCCGTCCTGACGTTGCATACTTCCGTTGTTGACCCACTTTTGCCAACATCACCTAATAGCCGCATCACTTCGACACAGATGTCGCGCGATTAGTCAATTAGACCAACCAGCCTCTTTTAATCCAATGGCACGACCAGTTTCAAACTCTGACATATGTTCGTAATGAGCACGAATCTTTCGGCGAGGCATTGATACAGTAGAAATAGGCGTACTGCTAAAATATTCAAAGGAAATTATGAAAATCAGCTCGTGCCGCGCCGAATATTGAGCCTAGAATGCTCATGCTGGATGCGCAGTTCAGAGCGCTGGAGCTCTTGCTTTGCATAAATCGGCCACCAAATTTCAATCATTTGCATGTTTGGTCGAAACCTCTTTGTATACGTATTTTCATATAAATCGGACTACTGCTTCTTGGTGCGTCAATTTTTTTGTTATACAGTGTATATTATGAAGAATATGGTAATTTGAAACAAAAGATAATAAGACCAAATCCTAAATATTTAAATATTTGTGATGTTTCGATAACTCTGTTGTTACCATCTTCAGACAAAGTACTAAATGAATATTATTTTATCATTTATTGCCAAAATGTCACAAACATTTTAATAATTTGGGTTTAGTCTTGTTACCATTTGATTCTAATTTATAATTCAAATTGTACCTTATCATTTTCAATAATTTGAAATATATCTGTATTCCATTTAAAAATGCATCAAGGGATTTTTCAAAATTTTTTTTGCTGAGTTTTGGGAAAATTTCATACTTATTTGAATTCTTAAAAAATTGGGGTAGTTTCCAATATGTTCACATTCAAAAGTAAGTTTATTGCCATTTATTAACCAGCGTTAACAATAGAATGTGTCTCTCACCTTAATTCTGCTATCAATGTAAGATCTAGAGCAGATAATCTCCAATACCTCTGTCTGTCTCTCCATCCAAGATGTCCCTTGTATCATCCGGTATAACATCCTGAACTGTTGATGGTCACAGGAGGGGATGTGGTAGAATTTCAATTCCAAGTACTGTTTGTGTTTTATTATTGTCCTTGTATTGTTTCACTTTGGAAGACTTGGAAGTCTTGAATGCCTTACACAAGAGTAATGTGTGACACACTTTGTTAGGAATTTCATCAACAGAATTGTTGAATTATCAGGAAACCCTTGTTGTCAAAGTCAACAAGAGTTTTGTCAAGAATGGCTGTAGGCTCTCCACTTGACCACCATTCCATGTAGCTCGAGGAGCATGAACTCATGGAATTCGTGTAATCTTTACACAAGGGTATAAGAAACAACAACAACCATTCCATGTGATATTTCTTAATGATGTTTGGGTGGATAAGAATATCATTTCTAGTATATAGGAGTCTAGAACATTAGCATGTCTCACACATGCGATGGGAAAAATATAAAAATTAATTAAACTGTGTATGTGTGATATAATTTTTATGCCACTAAATTTTACCATTTCAGAATAAGAAGTTCATGCATCAGATCCAGCGCCAACCAAAGATATATAAACAACCTAATATAAATCTTAATCATAAATACAACCTTGAAATATATAACACTTGTTTTTTTAAAAGGTACAAATAAAAAAATGATACCCTTGGCAGAGCTGACTGCTACAGGGCACGTCCTCAGGTGGCGGATAGGGGAATGACCTTCAGATATGAAGGCCCGCTGTGAAACAAGCAGAATAACTGATGAATAAGCAGTCACCAACCAACAGCAACAAAGCAGAGAAAGACCTGTTTAAAAGTCCTGAGTCCAACTGTTGATAGACCTCAGCAAGGGTCCCTTTCCAGGGATATGGAGGTCTGTACTCAAGTTAGAGTTGGAAGCAATTTTTCCATGTTAGGAATGGCCTCAAATTACAGGCAAAGTCAGACTTTCACCAAAGTGTGTTTGGATCATGATGCCATGATCAACGAAAGCTGCACCCTTACATCCTAGCTGGAGGAGCATGGACTCATGGAATTTGTGTAATCTTTGCACAAGAGGATAAGAAACAACAACAACAAAAAAAAAATGACAAGATAAAAAATTCCCCTAATACCAAGAAAAAATTAATTCAGATGAATGAAATTCAGACAAAGTATTTGTGTGTGTAAGTGTAGGATATTTATTTGTTTCAAGGTCACAGGTTAGATACTGTGTAAGCACAAAGCCATATCAAAAGTGAAATGGTAGTAAATTAATAACTGCTGTGTTCTCCATGATTAGAAATGCAAGCGTGCATACATTGTGTTGTACAGGGGCTGTATGTGGGGTGGAGTTCCATGCTTGTTGCACCTGATGAGGCTAATTCGAAACAGCTGGTTGTGGAGGGCACTGTAGTTTTCATCCAATAATGTCCAATACAGTAGAAATTTCATGAGAGAGAACCTCTCTACAAGAGGACAGTTTTCAATAATCAAAATGGCTATTTTTACTAATTAGCAGCTCTCTAGTAATAGGATACCTAAAGTACACTTTGGTTCTGCAACTAGCTATTGTCCTTCAAGAGATAGGTTCTACTGTATTTGCTCAATGGAAGAAAGAAGTTGTGATCTTGCAGGCCAAAGCAACATTCTTTAGAGAATGTTGGGATGCCACAATGGTATGGGGATAATCCTGTTGGAAAATATTCCCTGGAATAATGGCCAAGAATGACTGGTTCAATCAACAGTCTGGTGTACAAATTTGCTGTCAAGGTGTTTGGGTAATGACTTATCTCCTGGTATAGGTCCAGTGTGTTTACACTACTAACTGCTTGGTTCCAATTCTCACTTGGTCTCCTTCTAACCAACCTCCATCCATCACTGGCATAAAGAAAAAAAGCAGCTTTCATCTGAAAACACAACAGTTTTCCATTCCAGCCTCCAAGGGGCTTGATATCACTTAGGTTTCATATGGAGATGATTTGGATTTAGCAACATTAAAATTACTGGACGTCTGGCACAGAGCTGTCCCTCAATTATGTCACTCTAATGCCAACAGAATTTTAGAATGTGTGGCTAGATCCTAGTCTCTTCTTGAGACAGTACCTTCCCCACTACTGCCAACAAGCACACACAGTGGGTACATCTTTGCTAAGTATTTCTGCAATATCACAAAAAAATACACCCTCTTGTATCCCTATTAAACAGCCTTGTTTAAACTAAGTGAGCTGAGGGTGATACTGCCTTCTTGAAATCCTCAAAAAATGTCTCTGACTTTTGTAAAATTCCTTTAATTCAAAACAAAATGGTGACTGATTGGTTTGTACATATATAGATTGGTATGGAATGACTTAGCCTACTGAATGGTAAAGCCAGGAAAATGAAACAGATTCCAGGAGATGAGACAGTTTATTTAATACAATAATTATCATCTCAAAGCATTGATCTGAAGAGATGCTGTATATTGATGATACAGAGTGATAATTTGACTGACTGACAGTAGGCCTGGAACTCCATCTTACAACATGATACCTGGACAACACAATTTGCATATGCACTAAACAGGACCTTTGGGAAAGGCCGCTGCTTATCATAAAACAGCTCGAGGAGCATTGTAAGAGAATCAGAGGCCGGATCTCAAAAGTATTGTTTAATTAACAATAATATTATATTAAGATGACAAGGAACAAAAAGAGTCACAAAAGGCAAGCGCAGTAGCAGGAAGAAAACCAAAACTTAAACTACAGGTATAGACAGTGTGGCGCCAGGTCACGTGATGTCTGGTAGGATGGTGTCGTTGCTAGGCAACAGCTGATGTGCGAAGTTACTCTCCAACACTCCCACCTAACAAGCACTTTGTTGTTTCAAACAGTCCAAGTTGGCTTCTTAGTCTTCTATACCTTTCTGGAGGTAGAGCTTTCGTAAATATGTCTGCAGCTTGATCATTGGAGCAGACATAAAGAAGGTCAATTGCATGTTTTTGAAATTGATCTCTGATAAAGTGATACGAAATATCCATATGTTTAGTTCTTTTGTGGTATTCTGGGTTGTGAACAAGTCTTATGCAGCTTTGATTGTCGCAAAAAATTGTTGTAGGCTTTACTTGTTCTTGATGTAGCTCGCGTAGAAGTTGTCTCAGCCAAATTGCTTCTTTCGTTGCTTTGGAAGCCGCAATATATTCAGATTCTGTTGTTGACAGAGACACACAATTCTGTTTTTGACTGCACCAAGAAATAGATCCATTATTCAACATGAACACATATCCGGTGGTTGCTTTTCTTGTGTTTAGGTCTCCAGCAAAATCAGCATCGGAAAAACCTATCAGAGATGTAGTGCAGGAACTCCCACCAAAACAAATACCGATGTTTTTCGTAGCTTTTAAGTATCCAAATATTTTCTTTACTGCGGTCCAATGTGAAGGTCCTGGGTTGTTTATAAATTGGCTAACCCTGCTGACTGTGTAGGCAATATCAGGTCTAGTTCCAGTCATGAGGTACATTAAACTACCAATTGTCTGTCTGTATGGAATCTTGTTCATTTCTTCAATTTCCTGATTATCCTTTGGGCACATCTCTTTTGTTAGTTTTGAGTAAGCATCAGAAGGTACAGATTGTAACTTAATTTCAAGGAGGTTGTAATGTTCAAGTGTTCTTTCAATGTATGAGGCTTGATGTAGAAATAACATTTTAGTTGTTCTATCTCGATATATTTGTAGGCCAAGGAAATAATCGGCAGTAAACGTTTTTATTTCAAAATTGGAATTTAAGTACTGTACTATATCATCTAAATGTTGTTTATTTACACTGCAGATTAAGCAATCATCTACATATATTGCAAGTAATATGTAAGCCTGTTTACATTTCATTGTATAGACAAATGAATCTGATATGCTAGGTTTGAGATCAAACTTAATTAAAAACTCATGAAATTTCTTGTTCCACATTCTGGGGGATTGCTTAAGACCATAGATGCTTTTCTGAAGAGAGCAAACATGATTTTGAAAATCTGGGTTTTCATAACCTTGGGGTTGTTCCATGTAAAGTTCTTCTTCCAAATCACCATTCAAGAAGGCAGATTTTACATCTAATTGAATCATTTCCATATCAAGTGATGCACAAAGTGATAAGATTGTTCTAATTGAATCGAATTTTACTACTGGAGAAAAAGTTTCACCATAATCAAGTCCTGATTTTTGTGAATAACCTTTCGCAACTAGTCTAGCCTTAAACATTTTATTTGATCCACTGCATTTTGCTTTATTTTGTATACCCACTTGCATGCAATAGCTTTTCTGTCTGATGATAATGTCACATAAGTCCATGTTTGATTTTTCATCAAGGAATTGAATTCATCGTCCATAGCTAGTTTCCACTTTTTTTTGAGTTTTGTCCTACAATTGCATCTTCATAGTTCAATGGTTCTTGGTCATGGACATAACAAGCATATGAAATAGCTCTTGTACAGTTGGTTGATGATTGTTCCTTTTCTCTGATTCTATTCCTGAGAGGGTATCGACATGATTCTTCTGGTTTGGAACTGGTATTTGTGCTATCAACACTTTCTTCACTATATATAGTTACCTGCTCTTGTTGGTTATCCTGAATATTTTCTGATGTATTAGCTTCAGTAAATATTACATCTCTGCTTATGATAATTTTTCTAGCAATAGGATCCCACATTCTATAATTTTTGTTAGTTTCAGTATATCCAACAAAAAATGTACGAATACTCTTTTTGTCTAATTTCTTTCTGTTATCTTTTGGTATATGCACATAAGCGTTACATCCAAACGTTTTCAAATGTAAGATGAAGGGTTTTCTCTTGTACCATATTTCATAAGGTGTAGAATTTCCCAATACTTCAGTAGTACATCTATTTAAGAGATAGACTGCTGTGTTTACGGCTTCAGCCCACAGTTCAAACGGCATTTTTCTTCCATGTAACAAGCATCTAGCTGATTCAACTATTGTTCTGTTATCTCTTTCAGAAATTCCATTCTGTTCTGGGGTATATGGAGCAGTGAGTTCATGAACAATTCCTAGAGCTTTTAGATAATCAGAAAAATTCTTGTTTAAGAATTCTGTGCCATTATCTGTTCTGAATCTTTTTATTTTATTTCCAGTTTCAGTCCTAACTATTTTTACAAATTCTTTAAATTTCTCAAGTACATCTGATTTATGCCTAATGAAGTAGGCCACTCTAAATCTTGAAAAATCATCTTTGAATGATACAAAATATAATGATCCACCTGGTGATCTTTTACTCATTGGTCCACAAACATCTGAATAGATCAGCTCTCCTGGATAGGTCTAATTTGGACTTGTTGACGCGTGAAAAACTTTTCTATTTTGTTTTCCCTAGATGCATGCTTCACATAGTAAAGAATCAGGCTTTTCTCTCATTTTAATGTTTTCTTCAAAAACATTATTTTCAAACATTTGGGTTAATTTTTTCGGATTTACATGACCCATTCTTTGATGCCATATATCTAGACTTAACTGAGCAACATGAGTTTGTGAAGATTGCTTTGCTTTAATAAAAATTCTATAAAGATTTGAATTGTCCTTTATTCCAGTAACTAGCACTTTCAAATTTTTTGTCAATTTTATCTGATTTCCTTTACAAATGAGCGTCAAACCATGTTTTGTTGCAGTAGATATTGAAAAAAGATTGGTCTCCAATTCAGGTATATAGAGAACATCCAAAAGAGTTGCATTAATTTCCTGACTATCAACATAAGAGAGAATATCAATATTTCCCTTACCTTTTGCATAGATCTTCTTTCCATCTCCAAGGCACACAGGATGAACACCTTCTGGTATTTCTTCGAACGTAGAGAACCATTCTCTTCTGAAAGTCATGTGATCCGTTGCTCCAGAATCTGCAATCCAGGAATCCTTTGTTTCAGCGAGGAAGGCACTTGTCTCAGCTGAAAAAGCACAGCTATCATCTCTGGCTGAAGAACTTGGCTGTTGTCCTTTTTGTTCTTCCTTTCTTTTATAGCATTCTTTCCACCAATGTCCTTTCTTCTTGCAATATCCACAGTGTGTGTTCTTCTATTTATCTTTAATGGATTGTTGATGCTGCTGTTGTTTGTTGGAAGCTGTTGAATTTCTGTTGAACTTTGAAAAAGTCATCAAGGCATTATCTGGTTTAAAATTTCCTGAAGAATCCCAATGATCCTGTAAGCTTTCTTCTTTCAGTAATCTTGCCGTCAAGTTTTCTAGAGTCTTTTCTTCTGATGAAACTGAATCCCACGCTGTTATGAAATTCTTGTATTTTTCAGGCAAGCTGCAAATTGTCTTTGTAATTAGGGCAACATCAGAGATTGGCTCACCTAGATCTTTCATTTGTTGTGCCTGAGTTTCAACTTTGGAAATGTGAGAAGCAATGTTATCATTTGGATTCATTTTATATTCGAAAAATCTTTGTTGCAGCAAATATTTGTTTGTTTCAGATTTCAGTTCATATATTGTTGATAATTTCTTCCACATTTCTGCTGAAGTCTGGCAATTAACAATCTGTTGAAGATATTTAAACTCTAGAGCAGTAGTGATCAGCATTTTGGATTTTGCATCTTTCTTTTTCCATTCAGAGAATTTTGCAATATCCTCTATTTCAGGTTTTACTTCAGAGCCATCAGTTATACTGAGAAGATCTTTTGCTTCTAGAATAATCTTCATTTGAAATTTCCATAGATGAAAATTATTGGCGTTGAATTTGTGGAAGTTCAGTTGTCATCTTGAGTAAGCAAATGAATTTCAGCTTAGATAAACAAAAATATTTGATACCAACCAAGCTCTGCTGCCATGTAAGAGAATCAGAGGCTGGATCTCAAAAGTATTGTTTAATTAACAATAATATTATATTAAGATGACAAGGAACAAAAAGAGTCACAAAAGGCAAGCGCAGTAGCAGGAAGAAAACCAAAACTTAAACTACAGGTATAGACCGTGTGGCGCCAGGTCACCTGATGTCTGGTAGGATGGTGTCGTTGCTAGGCAACAGCTGATGTGCGAAGTTACTCTCCAACATCTTTACACAAGGGGATAAGAAACAACAATTTGCATGCTTTTATTGCTAATCATAGCGACTAGTTTATTTAATTAATGTACCACCCTCTCACTTTTGAAATGGGGATTTTATCATGCATTATTTAACACCTCTGATCTTGAAACTCTTAATTATAAATGTTAAAGAACGGGGTAATTAAAAAAGCTCGTGGAGGAAAAGAAAAATTCTGAACGCTCCACAAACCCCCTTTTTAACAAAATAAAAACTTTAACCTAAAGTTTGATATTGTTTTGGGCTGCCTTGGGTGTTCAAGCAAGAAAAAAAAGGAAGACAACAAAAGGTTACACATATAAAGTTTTGTTTAATGTTAGCTATAAAATGAAGGATAAAAAATATATGAAAAACTTATTATTTTTGTGTATTCCAAAATTTTGCATGCAACTTAAATGTTTTTTTTTTTTTTTTTAACAAAAGAAAATATATAAAATGATGATATTGACGAAAATAGAAAAAACTTAGTAAAAATAAGAAAAGAAAAATACAAAAAAATATGCTAGATTAACACAAAAAATATATCAATTTTTAGGAAATAAAAGCATGTGAGAGAGTGCTCACCAAAAACAGTTCCTCTCAGTTGTTAGGTCGGCTTGCCCGAGCCCCCCTGCCTTGGAAGCACAATTCGTCGTCCTTGACGAACTTCCTGGTATCTTCAGATGAAGCACAATTCGTCGCCCTCGACGTACTCCAACCACTATGCAAATCTCTCAAAGATTCGTCTCAGCTTCACCTTTCTTTGAGATGTCAGCCACTCAGTCCCTTCTCAGACCGCTTGTATGGTCGTTTATGGAAGATGGACGAAGATCCCGGAGCTCATCTTGGGCAAGCCCCCGCGAGGCTTTTTTCTTGTCTACACGGCACAGCTGTGACACTAACTCTGGCCCCGCGCCCCTGACCTTTTTGACCCCAATGCCCTTCCGATTGGTTGGTGGGTGCTTGGTCTGTCCATCCGGCGGGCGGGCGATTTACATTCTCTCGACAGGGGGGGGGCCGGTGTGTGAAAAGAGGAGAAGAAACAGCAAAAAATAGATTCCCCTTCGCAGAGGGATCACACACACAAAAACCCAAAATATGAAAATAGTTGTAATATTTACATATATATACATACAATATGCCATGAGTTCTAACACTAATAAAATATGTTGCCTATAAAAATGTTTTGTGTAAATTTCATTCATCTGAATTTAATTATTTTTCATGTTGGAATTTTTTCTGCCAGAGAGCAAAAAAACATGTTTATAATGAAAAAAAAAAAGAGATTTGATTTTATCATTATTTATTAAATACCTCTATGATTGGGTACAATTTGAATTATAAATTAGAAACAAAAGGTAATAAGACCAAATAAACAAATAGTGTGTGGCATTTCAGTAACAACGCTGTTGACGAAACATCACACACTATATTTGGAGTTGGTCTTATTACCATTTTGTAAATACCTCTATGTAACCACTCTGTGAAGAAACATGCTCATCCATTGGCCACCTTAATGCTGATTAGCAATTTAGGATCATGTGATAGAAGACAGTTGGTGAATAAATTCCAAAATCACTTTATTAGGTACCGCTCAACAAGAGCAACCTTGTTTATGATATTTGCAACAAAGGTGAAGGTTATTCAAATATTAAACAAAATGTTAACGTGGTATTTAATCCCAGTTCATGACTGTCGGGAATCAAGGGTGTTACCCATCATCCACCGACTTCTTTATTGGTGAATAAACTGGACACCACACACACATATTTACATATATATAAACCATTTAAAACATATGCAGGGCAGTCCCAAATGTCTTGTAAAACCTTAAATAACTCTAATAATATGTAAGCTGGAGCAATGAAGTAAATACTTCAGAACAACTTGGTTTTTTTTTTAAATGAGAAAAAAAGAGCCATTTTATTTACATATCTCTGTCACCATGTAGTATATTACCTGGACCAGAGAATTTGTTTTATAGAATACACTTTTCTAGAAATACCAGAAAAGAACCATAAGAATATTTGATGATAAATTAATAATACTATTTTGAAAGGTGAAGAAATGAAAGAATTTTTTTTTTTTTTAAACTGCAACTTGATATGCAAATGAGACCACATAGAAAATATGATAAAAGCAGTTTTGTTAAATTTTAAATGAGGGTTTAACAAAATTCAGCCAAAATAAATGAGTTTTTATTTCATACAAGAAAATAAGACCTAATCTAAATAATTTTAGTAGTTATGAAAAAGGCATCTCCTTATCGTGCAACTGAAAGTTGCTGATGGCTTGCGCCATCAATCGGAATAAATATCAACTATTCTCGTTGATTTTTAATTATTCCAGATTTGGCCGAATACCCATTCTTGATTAATCAAGAAAAGTTTTAGTAGTGTGTGACGTTTCAGCAACAGCATTGTTACCATCATCAGAAAAAAGAATAAATGACTCATTTACTCTTGTCTGATGATGGTAACAATGCTGTTGCCAAAATGTCACACACTATTAAATTATTTGTATTAGGTCTTATTTTCTTGTAGCTATAATCCAAATTGTGCTTTATCAGAGTTTTTATTTCATTATTATACAAAATATTTCATGATAGCGTGTCCTTATTCAATAAAATAATCCTTTGTTTTTTTTGCTTATCCCTAGTACACGTGGTACAGGCCATGATAATCATGGTGGGTAGTTAGCGACTGCTTTTTTACTGTAAGCGCACCACATATCTACACATGTGAAAAGCAGTTCAACTTTGCACTTACAAATGTGCCAGAGCCCTGTTTGGTTACTTGCACTCGCTGGTGGGGTTGGACTTTTGCAAGAATCGGGTGGCCATTGGAGCATTTTTTAAAAATTTTAAACAGAAAAAAGTGTCCAATGCGAAAATCGAACCCGGGCTGTAGTGGTCGAAAACCAAACGGTTTGACCAGCCTTCCACCGACCCCCGATAATAAATAATCCTTTGTATCAATATATTAGCCATTCTCTAAGAAAATATTGTGTTTTTACAAACTGAATTGTTATGTGATAAGGCACAATTTGGATTATAGATTACAATTACAAGGTAATAAGACCAAATCTAAATAAATAAATAGTGTGAAATTTTGGTAACAACACTGTTGCTGAAACATCATACACTTTTTATTTATTTAGATTTGGTCTTATTACCTAGTACAGTTTAACTTGTCTATAGCGCCCCCACTTGGGACTCATCAAAATAGGGTGCTATAGGCAGGTCACTTTTAATGTAAATCGCATGGTACTACGTATTTAAAATCGGGTGCTATAGAGAGGGAGGCGCTATTTAGAGGGGGCGCTATAGACAGGTTTAACTGTAGTTCTAATCTATAATCCAAATTATGCCATCCTATCTACCCATTTAAAAAAAAAAATCTTTAATCATTTAGGTCTTCTTCTTGATCAATTTTTTTAAAATGGGACTTTAACCTAATTCTTATGTAATTGTGTTATATATGGATTATTATATTGATTTTATTATATACAGTATAAACTCTTTAATTTGACTACTTTTTTTCAATGCCATATCAGGCTATTTTCTTTAACAGACTATAATTCAACTGAAAATTATGATCCCTTGAATTAAAAGAATTTGGACTGAACTTAGTGTGAGAGCACTTGTCTATTGACACTTGTTAAGATATGAACAAGGGTTATGTAAGAGAATGAAAAAAAAAAAAAAAAAAACTCCGCCTTTGCCGGTCCCAAGCCCGGATGAAAAAAGGAGGAGGGGGAGCAGCAACAAGCTCGGTAAAAAACCTGGGCTCAGCTGGCCCGGCTGATAGTACCCTGTAAGGGCTCCTAATCAAGGGATACAGGATGAGCAGCGTTTGTACTCCATGTTAGGAGCAGCTGCACATGGCCTCTGTTCTTCATGTCAGAGGCGGCCATTTCTTTTGGAGCTAAGTCGGTCTGCCACTGAGTAGTGCTTCCAGTCTTAATGACAAAGGCAGACGCATTCTACTTCACCCAGTCATGATGGTTGTCAAACAGATACCATCAAAGGTCACAACTTGATACCCTAATATGATTGAGTGAAGATAAGAAAGAAGATGAAAAAAATATATATTTCTAGCTCCCCCACATGTCACCTTCTTGAAACTTGACAAATGTTCTCATCAGGAAATACTGGAAGCTGTGATATAACAATGAAAGTAACTGTTGATCCAAGAAAATAAGACCGCATCCAAATAAATTAATAGTGTGTGATGTTTCAGTAACAATGCTGTTACTGAAATATATGTCACACACTATTAATTTATTTGGATGTTGTCTGATTTTCTTGTATCTATAATTCAAATTGTGCTCTTTCATTAATGAAAGTAACTGCTTTCTATTTTACTAACATTTTATTGACAATCCTTGCTTGATAGGGCTTCTTCCATCATTCTCAAATATTGCAAACAACAGCATTAAGGTACAATTTAGAAAATATATTAGAAACATAAGGTAACAATACCACATGCAATAATTTATTCATTTGGATGTGGTCTTGTTACCCCCTTATGTTTCCCAGGTCCAAAGGTTTACCAGAAATCAAACAAGAAATGCCTTGCAGCATCATTTTTCTAACTTCGAAGAGAAATGTTTGGATGCTAAGTGTTTACTTTCTGGCATCGAATATTCCATGGATAAATAGAAGGAACAAAATATTTTAAAATTGAGATTTACAGCAAGTTTGTAATGGATATTGAGATGAAAAATACCAACTAGCCATACATAGGTATTCTAAGTATGAGCAGGTCTTATAGTCTATTCCGTGACTTGCTGCAACCAGAGTTCAGCATAAATTTTAATGAAAGCAGCTTTTCAATGAAATTGTTCCTATGGCTTCCAGACTGCATCAGTCCATTGCCGCAAGTGACCTGGCACCTACCTTGAAAGCAAAAAATCTACGATTGAAAATGTGAATAAATTAAAAAATAAATATAGGTACTTCAAATTTTTGGAGAATAAAAATAAGTGTGACACACGAAGCAAACAAAAATGGATATTTTAGTATATAGATCACTATGTATAGTTCAGTATCTTTGGAAGAGATTACTTAAAACTTTACAACTGTAAACTCTGTTAGTGTATTATCTATATGGATATGTGTGATGATATTGGAATCTATGATTTATGAAATACAATAGATATATTAAATATATTTATTGCCTTTTGAAGTTTTTGTTTGTAAGAAATAAAAATATGAAACAAAATTATATCAACAATTATGATAAAGGTAATTAACAATCAAATTAGAAACACGAAATATCTATCATTAGATATTGATAGAATTCAATAATTCAAACATGCACATGTTTTGAAAAAAAAAATCAATTTGGTAATGATAAATAAATAAAGTAAAATTCGAAAGCAAAAAATCTATCAGGCATACTTTAGCCACGTTTTAAAAGTTAAAAGAGAAAAAGTTAAAAATCTATGATTGGAAAATTGAATGAATTAAAATATAAATATAACTACTAATATTTGAATTATAAAAATAAGTATGACACATGAAGCAAAAAACAACAAAATATTTGTTATATAGCTTGCTATGTATGGTTCAGTATCTTTGAAGGAGATTGTTTAAAGCTTTACAACTGAAAACTTTGTTAGTGTATTATCTATATGGATTATTTATTTATTTTATATTATCCCATTGTGTATAATTATACAAGGTCATGGAAACTAAATTCATAGATCAAATTCACAATCTTGGTAGGGTTGGAATACAGGTCCTGTCTTGAGGCTCCCATACATTCCAAGAGGTGGTCTGGTGAGGTCTCTTTGGCCCTGTAGATGGTGCATTGTGGGAAGGTCTTCACACCATATATGGATTATAAATATATGCAGTCAACTTCCATTAAGTGGTACTCGCAGGGAAAAATGGTACCGCTTATCAGGAGTTCCACTTAATGAAAGATTGTGTGTGTGTGTGCACTTTATTTTTTTGCTGGTGCCATGATCAACGAAAGCTGCACCCCTACACCCCATTCTATGATATCATGAACTCAAGGAATTTGTGTAATCTTTACACAAGAGGATAAGAAACAACTTTTTTGCATAAAATTAAACCCTTTATTTAAAAAAGTTTGTGGCATGAAAAAATAGTACTATAAACTCTTATATTTATTGTACATTAGTTAAAAAGATGAATTATGGAGATAAAGTAATTAACTTTTATTATTATCAGTAATTAAAGGCTGGCATATTTTTAATATAGGTCATTTTTGCCTCATCCAACATTTTTTCAATTTTAGTGAGACTGCCAGATACATTTGAATGTTCACTTTGGACCAAACAAAAGTTTTACAAAATATCAAAAGCATTATATGCTTCATCCAAAGATGGTGGACGTGGTTCACATTTTTATTCATCACTCTCGAATCATCTGGTCCAACTTTTTGTTTATTTTGTACTTTATCAAGAATTTCTTTGTCAGTTAGTTGTTTTTCAATAAATAGTAAATATTCATTTACTTGTTCATTTTCAGGAGCAGATTCAACTAATGATGGCATCACAAACCCTGCCCCTTTGCATAAGAAATTGCAATAGTGGACTTTTGAATTTTCAATAAGGTTAAATTATCGTTAGGTCCAATTAATGTTCCCTATTTGATAGGCTGAAGGTCAGGGTATGAAAATATGGTCAAAAAAATTAGTTAAAGTGTCGAATTATAGGGTGTTGAATTAAAGAGGTTATACTGTATATACAGATGAATAAAAAATTGGCCAATCAACCACCTTAATAGACAGAAAAGACCTCCTCCATACAATCAAGGCCCAATGCCAGTAAGATTGCAAATCTACTGCAGCACCTGACTGATGCTTAGCAGGAGGGACAAGCCCCAATTTTGTTCCTCCAAGGGAATAGCAGTTCTTGATTTCTGGTCATGGTCATCTATGGACAATGACTCTCCAGAATGGCTTAAAATTTCCCCACTATGTACTAAGTGCAATTCTCAACCTCAAACCACGTCATTGGCTCATCCATGATTAGACCTACTCATCACTAGCAGACATTATCAAAAATCTCCACAGGCTTGATGCTTTAAATATGATTGAATGGAAATAAGAAAGAAGAGAAGAAGATGAAATTGGCTAACATAATCCTAAAACTATTCTTTCATATGTACATTCAATGATGTTTTTTTAAATAGAGGATATTAATCACATATATCCTTTAGGGACTTAAACACTTTTAAATGAATGCATTAAATAAGGTCAAATGCCTAAGAGAACTAAATTGATAAAAAAATAAACTATTGCCCCTAAAAAAAGGACTCTTAAAAATTGGAAAACCCCATGATAGATTTTACTCTTATTCCTTATACCCAAATTATAATTTACCATTTACAAGATGGAAGTTGAGGATAATATATAATTTGCATAGTGTGGGATTGTGTTTGGGCCTTATTTAAGAATGACTTAAAATGATGTTCTCTGTTTTGAAGAAAACATTAGCAAAATATCATTTACACAAAAAAAAAAAAGTCTGCATTAAATCTGTAAAATAAGTGTCTAGTTAGAAAGTTTTAGCACCAATATTTAAGTATTTCTGCCTATTTATTAAATCATAAGAGAAAATAATAATACAAAATTACTCTGCATTTTCTTCAACTTTGTTAGAATTGAATGTTTTGGGAAACAAAGGTTGTAATTTACAACCAAACATTATTATGTTTTATATTTTAGTGGAGTGAATATTGAATTAAAACAATCTGGACACAGACATACTCAAATGGGAAAATGACCTACCATACAGCTATACATTTTTTCTAGAGCCAAAAAGTTTCTTTAGCGTGGTACCTATTCTTGCAAATTTTTTATCTCATTTATATAAAAAGCCTGCCAGGCCATAGTCAGACTTTTATCCATTATGTGTTATGGCAATATATGTATACAGTAAAGCCTCTTTAATTTAACTTCATTCAAAGGGAAAGGTGGTTCCTTTTGAATTACAGTAGGTGTTGAATTATAGCTGGTTAGAGTAGGCAACTTGGTTAGTTTGGTTGAATTATAGTCAGTTTATAGTTATACAATATAAAAGAAGTAGCTGTCATCTCATGCCCTCAAAAGATCTTCATTGCAGAAAAAGCATTTACCCTTTAGTTTCTTCTTCACATGAAAGAGAGCAAAGTCGCAAGATTCCAGGTCTGGACTGTAGGGAAGATGCTCCAACAATTTTAGTCGACTATGTGCCAAATAATTAGTGCAGACCTTTGAATGGTGATCTGGAGGATTGTTTTGGTGGAAAAGCCATGAGTCAGTCCTTGAGTTTAAATATAACTTTTTGATAGCTTGAAAAACTTCCTCAGTGTAGCACTTGGCAGTGACTTTTGATTTTCCAGTACCGCACAACTCACAACTCCTCTGGCAGTAAAAAAGACGGCTAACATTTTCTTCTTAATGGATCTGGATTTTCAAACAGGCACAAGCGTGCTTTCACCTTCAAAGATCCATACTTTGTTCTGGGCTTTAGCAGGCACATCCAAAATAATGAAGCCAAGTTTCATCACCTGTTATGGTGATATTAACATAACGAGATGATCCATTATCAAACATTTCGAGCATCTCTCTGCACCATAAAACACGTCTGATTATCTGCTCATCAGTCAAAGAATGGGGAACCCATAGGGAACAAACTTTACTCACTTTTAAATAGTTGTGCAGAATGGAATGAATTGCTGCTGCAGGAATGTCAAAATCTCCTCTATCTGGCGATAAGTTATATTCTGATCAGTCTCCAATAATTTATTGATAGCAGTAATGTTTTCCTCATTAACTGATGAAGCTGGGCGCCCTGACCTTAGCGCGTCACTTATACCATATTTTCCTCGCTGAAACTCAGGATACCAACTAAATATGGTTGTACTATGTGGACAATAATTTCCCAGTACAGGAGTCATTTCTTGCAAGCATTCTTCAATGCCCAAACTGTGTTCAAAGTTATATCGCAAAATGGCTCAGTATTCAATTTTGTGCCAGATAGCCATTCTTAATATTTTATCACTTCACAGTTCAAAGAACACTTTGACTATGAAATTTTGACTACAGTTAAAATATAAACAAGGCTCAACAATCTTGAACTCATGCCTGCATGGGTGCACTTTGGGGAGCATATTGCAAAACTTCCCTAGTGCCCTTTGTATATAGAGAAAATTATTTTTCTTTGCCCCTTTA
This sequence comes from Cordylochernes scorpioides, assembly GCA_030710605.1. NCBI lineage: Eukaryota > Metazoa > Arthropoda > Arachnida > Pseudoscorpiones > Chernetidae > Cordylochernes > Cordylochernes scorpioides. Next base: position 124,236,212 of record CP092867.1, read on the forward strand.
ATATGTATGGAGGGATTCAATTTTACAATAATATAGTTTTACTGGATTATATGAAGGATTTCAAATGTAGTCATTCCATCTTTAACACATTGTTCCAACAATGATATTCTATTTTTTCTCTAGGTTCTCTAGAATCGTGAGTTGTCGTCATTATAAGATATTTAGGATCACAAATCAATAACGCGCCATCTATACATATAAAATGAAAGGATTTAAAAGCATGAATGTTTCTTTTATAAATAATACAAACTTCTGCTGTCCTTACTGCAATGAAAAAATATATTGGGGGGGCTTGGCTCATCAGTGGTGAACTCTCCCAATATATTTTTTCATTGCAGTAAGGACAGCAGAAGTTTGTATTATTTATAAAAGAAACATTCGTGCTTTAAATCCTTTCATTTTATATTTAGGATCATTATTTCTCTCTTAAACTACTAATACAGTTGAACCTCCATATTTCTCTACAATGGACAGTTTTCATCACCAAACAGATCATTTCAATTTAGCAACTCTCCAGTTAGAGGACACCTCTCCTACACCTCCACCTTTCACTTTATTTTATACTACTAGGGTATCCTTTACAGAGAGGTTGGTTCAACTGTATGTTCAACACAAGACCTTCCAAAGGAATTTTAAACAGAACACAGTGAGAAACAAAGCTGTTAGTTAAGTCATCATGTTTGTGCCCAACACATCAAAATCCTATTGTGTATCAGATCATAGAGTATGAGAACCGCATCCGGGCATACTCCACTCCGGACAAAATCTTCCGGTACTTTGCCTCCCTGAAGGTCCACAATGAGCATGGAGATAGCGAGATCTTCATGACACCAGAGGACTTCCTGCGTTCTCTTACCCCTGGGGTCAAGCAGCCTGAAGGTAAGTGTCACTCTGCGATATCCCACACATTAATAACTTACATAGTTATGAGTACTGTACAACTTCATGGAGCTTTGTTTAGTTTATGTCTTCTTATTTTTTTCTATTCTATATACAGTACTTTCATCTCTGCCATGTATCCAAATAAATAAATTAATAGGACTTGGTCTTTTTACCTTGAATTTCTTATCTCTAATCCACTTATATCATCTTATGAATCTTACCTATTTAATTAAAGTATTTTTTTAATTTTAAAAAGCACACATTTTTCTTCTTCTTTTTTTTTGTTTCAATTAAAAAAAATTGTATTGTAAATGCTTGGCTCATTATCCCAGTGAAACGTATTTCACACCAGTTCAATCTCCAAATACTAATTTGGCCACAGTGCTAGGGAGTTTCAGCTTGGGAGATCCAGCTCCTTCCAAAATATTTTTCTTATTGATAAAGCACAATTTGGATTATAGATACAAGAAAATAAGACCTAATCCAAATAAATTAATAGTGTGTGATATTTTGGTAACAGCATTGTTACCGAAACGTCACACACTATTAATTTATTTGGATTAGGTCTTATTTTATTGTAACTATTTTCTTATTGTAATAGGGACTGTCAAAATTGACAAAACCAGAGCTAATCAAGTAGTTTCTATCCTTTAGAACAAACTAAAATATATACAATATCCTTCTTCCTTCAATGCCTTCCTCTACTGAGGGTGGCTGGCCACATGGTCTCTTCATACTTACTCCTTCATCCTCTCCTCGTACGTGTGTCATATACAATATATTAGGTCTTATATTAGGATAATAATACAATTAAACCTGTCTATAGTGCCCCCTATCTATAGCACCCTATTTGGTGAGTCCCAAGAGGGGGCACTATAGACAGGTTTAACTGTATATTATATTAGGATTAAGTCTTATTTTCTTGTAGTTCTCATCTATAATTGTGGTTTATAATATAACTTGACCCGGTGGTTCCCTGTGCAGGGCTAGGTCTGGACCAGTTTAAGAGAGTGGATATCAGAGTAAGTATTGGGTGTGTCGCATGTCGAACTGCATTCATAGTTTTCACACAGAATTTGGACTCTATATGGACCAGCGTTCCAATTAGTAACATTTTGAAATAAGGCCAACAACAAAACTTTCAGTAAAATGACTCAATTAACCAACATTTATAATGCTTGCCTCACATACTGCATGAATGTGCTGCCACTTAAGTGTGCTACTATTGTGTGGTCTTAATTTTAAATACAGTATATTGGTGCCAAAAATAACAAAATACAAAAATAACCTGGTCCATATAGGGATAAGAAAGGATGTTGGGTAAAAAGAACCTATTTAAACAATTTCTGCTAATACAGTAGAACTTCCCTTTAGCGGACACCTCTCAACAAAGTTTTCATATAGTAAGTTTTCATTTGAAAAATTACCATTTTTACTCTTTAGCAACTCTCCGGTAAGAGGACACCTATCCCTAAAGGACACTTTGGCTCTGCAATTAGGTGACCTTTACAGGGAGGTTCTACTGTAATATAGAACCTATCTATCAACCATGGCTAGAACTAAGTATTTTCTATAAACTAGTTACAAGGTGAAAAGCCACACAAATGAATAACAAAGGATTACAGATACTAAGATCATTAGCACATAATGTTATCTAGGCCCTAGATTGTCTGCTCTAACTGTTCCTGTTGAGGGAGTCATGGAGAAGAAGTAAATTTATTTTAAAAGGTCCAGCAGGGTCCTGAGTAATGGTCATTGCCAAGGATCTCCTTGTCATGGGAAATGATTCGCAGGGTCATTGTTTGCTATATGTCACATCAAAACATCACATTTTAAGACCTAGATAGCATACTCTCAACTGATTTCTGATGAAGTTTTAAAGTTTCTGCTAAGTCTTAAATGACTACAAATCTAAGAAAAATGGTCCAAAAAATCCTACTCAAAAAGATTTTTTTAAAAAAGCCCTAATATATCAATAGGATTGACTGTTTTAGCTTTTAAAAACCTGGAATTCTCACAATTATATATTTATTTTTTGTGGTTTATATATAGTGCTATTTTTAAAAGCTTTAAATTAACTTGCCTCCCTGTCTGTCTGTCCACAAATCTTGTAATTGCTTTTTAGTATACTTCTAGAGCACGTAGAAATCTCATATTTTGTACACTTATTAGAACCTGATGATAATGCAAGTTGACAAATTTTCAGACTTCACGGTTGTCAGAATGGCCAGTAAAGGACACATTTTTGAATTGCCTTTCAAAATTATAAATTTAATTTTAATATAATTCCAGATCACATAGAAGTATGAAACTTTTAGCACTCACTTAGTCCAATGAACAATGCAAGGGTACAAATTTTCAGACTTCTGGGTGGTCGGAGTGGCCAGGAATGAAAAATATTTCTATATTTCTTTTTAAGTCTTATGCTACACCTCTTACAAGGAATTGACCAATCCTCCGCGAGCAGGCTTCCGTCTATTTAAGGCCTAATCCGCAGTGAACTTTTGAACTTTCATAAATTCATGACTAAAAACTAACTATAAATAATTAATAAATAAACATACATTTTAAAAAAAGCTTTTATTTAAATGCACTAAAAAAGGAAAAAATAAAATATTTTATCTTCTGTCAATGAGCAATTAGATGTATCTGAGTGAAAATAAAAACGGCGGGGGACGATCATATTTAGAGAAGAGATAAAAATATAACAAACAATTATAAAAATCGCTAATCAGTTGCTACATAATAAATCACATTAGGTTCGAAATTCATGATGATTGTCCCCCGCCCCTTTTATTTTCACTCGGATACATCTAATTGCTTATTGACAGAAGATACAATATCTTATTTTTTCCTTTTTAGTGCATTTAAATAAAGGATGATAAGGCACAATTTGGATTATAGATTATAAACAAGGTAATAAGACCAAATCCAAATAAATAGTGTGTGATGTTTCCGGTAACAGCGTTGTTACCATCTCATCATCATACCATCATGTCATCAAGCTGGTAACAACGCTGTTACCAAAATGTCACACACTATTTACGTATTTGGATTTGGTCTTATTACCTTGTGTTTAAATAAAATATGTTTTTTAGAAAGGTATTTTTTATTTATTAATTATTAAAAAATAAGTAGAATGTTAGCCTAGTTATACCCCAACCTCTTACACCCAATACACCCAAAGGAATCAGAATTTTTTATTGTATTAAAGAGGTTATACTGTATTTTTGTTTCAATTGAATTCCATCATTGCATCATCTATGCTAGCCACAAAAAAATAATTTCACTAATAGATTTGTAAAAAAAATTCTAGAAATTGTTAGCCTTTCATAAAATAATCATAGGCATATATTTACAGAGTGTCCAAAAAGTAAATTTATAGTCAATAATTTTGTTAGAAAACCACAGAACCACATACATTCATTTTTCTAATACAGTAGAGCCTCCCTGGTAAAGGACAAAACCTAATTGCAGAGCCAAAGTGTCCTTTAGGGAGAGGTGTCCTCTTACCGGAGAGTTGCTAAATTGTGAAAATGGTAATTTTGCAAATGAAAACTGACTTTGTGGAGAGGTGTACGCTAGCGGGGTGTCTGCTAAAGGGAGGTTCTACTGTATATACCTCTACAGTAAATGCTGGAAATTCTCCCAGACACTTGAAATCAGATCCTCACACAATAATGTATATTGTAGGCTGATACCACAATAAAATAAATGTTGGTTCTAAAAAGTAACTTTTGACTGAACCATGACTTCCCAGACAATCCTACATTTTTGCATTATAATAATCCATATTAGTAATAAAAACATTTTCCTATTCTAAATAAACGTATCTAGTTGCTATAGCAATATCACTTGGGATCAAGAGATTATATATATGTTGTTGGTTTATAACCACTATTAAAACAATTGGTACTTAAAACTTGGTACCTCACAATTATGATGTTATAATTAAGTAGGTGTTATAAAGGAGTCTGGTATAACGAGGTCTGTGACTGTAGATGGGAAACAGTTTTACCTTTTCATTCTGTTGGAATGTTCCACACCCACACAAAATTGCATATACTTCATTTGTTTCAAAAAGAAAGATAGTGGAGTGCTTTTTTATAACAGCACACAATCGTATTAAAACATCATAATGCTAAATTCACAAGTTTTACTTTCCAATTTGTTTAACCATGGTTATAAAAGCAACAAGGTTATAAGGAATAGTCCCAACTGATGTTGTTATAATGAAGTTTTATTGTATTTGTTCTTAGTTGTGGTGAGAATATTTTGAAATTAATGTTCTTAGAACTATAGAGAGTGAATTTTGGTCACTTTAATCCATAACTTTATAACAAAATTACCTAGGATTCAAAGTATAAGCCATGTTGCACCATCTTAAGCCAGCCAGTTCTTTGATCTTGCGGCTATAGCAGTTCTGATCATTCTAATCTAAGAATTCCTTCATCTCAGCTTCCAACTCATTCTGATCAATGAAGTGCCGCAAATAAGGAAGTGGGACATTGACCAGAACAATCCGGTGGTGCACAAGGTCCTGACTATATTCTAGATGTGGCAACAGTTCAATTACTTCAACATACTGGAGCTTTTCTTGTGTTGTTTGAGCCGTATGTGGTTTGGTTTTATCCTGTTTTAGAGATTCTGTTCATTGAAGTACTCTCTTATGCTTCAAAACAGTATAAAACTACTCCAGCTGTTCAGAATACAGATTGGCGTTGATGGTTCGACCATTTGAAATGAACTTGTAGTGGATTATCTCTTTAAAATTACACCAAGCATTGACTTATGTCTGAAGCACCCACATTTGAAACAGTACAGGAGGTTTACCTGGGCTCAGCCACTGCTTTTAGGAGCCAAGATTACAATAATAGACCTATTTCTCATTGCAAGTAATCATTATGAAATTTATATTGTGCAGATTTGCTATCAATTTCTTGTGCACTTCCACTTGGTGGTTTGCCTGAGCAGGTGTTAATTCTTGAGTAACACAAAGCTGCAGTTCTTGTTAACCGTGCTTAGTTTGTGAAGGTAACTAATGGTAGTGGTTTGTGATACCTCAGCTTGCGATTGATTGTCGGTTTTACCTCCATAGCTTTGCACAAGGCATCAATGGTTGGCAGCCTACTGGTCCTTGGGTAGTTTTCAAGATTCCTTTCACTCAAACAAAATTACTTGAACAACCTGATTACGGTGCCTTGGTTCAAAGACACTTCCCCATTCAAATTACAAATATCTCTTATTTCATCATATTGTGGCCCAAATGCAACTTATAAAGTAAAAGTTCTATAACATTCATTTTGACAATTCATTTTGAGGTTAAAGTGAATAAAAATATAAAATAATGAAGAAACAAAGGTAAATATGATAGTGCTTCAGAATGAAGTATTGCATGCTAGGTTAGCAGTTTGAATAATCTAGTGAGGTGACTGTTAAAAGTATAACCTTTAAATTATAGAAGAACTTTCAGTTTACCCTCTGTAATACCTAAGATTTCACCTAAGGTTTCTAGGCATTGATTGCTAATCATTAGCACCAAATTATTTTTATTCCTCTGAATGAATCTGGTGATGTCTAAAGTACTCACAAACTATGTAAACCAAAAGTAGAAAATTGACTTTGTGTAGACTCAAATATGAATATTGATGATAAATTAAGCAATAAAATGGTGGAAAGCATGCTAAAATATTTAGTTTTCATAAAGGGTAAAATCACCTGGTACATATAAAAAGTGAAACAGTAAGAGAAAAGTAAATTTGACTAAAATGCTAAGTGAAGGGTCAGCATTCACCGAAAATAGCCTCATATCTATTAACCATAAATACAGTAGAACCCCTCTATAGTGAACCCCAATGGGACAGAGCTTTTGGTTCACTATAGCCACGGTTTGGCCATTTTTTTACTTTTCAAAATTTTCAGACCTTATAATCAAATGACAGCCATACACACAGGAAGAGGCTGCCCCTTAATAGTGGTCACTTTGTTTTAATTCCCTAAATTGACCAATTTTGATACTGAATATGAGAAAAGAAGTCATTTGATAGGTTATTTTCTATACCGGCCAGGCTTATATGTGTAGATGTTGAAACCTTGGATTTAAGCAATTCTAGCACCTAATTCTATTCATGGTTATTATATAGCACTGGTTTCTGTGATATTGCTGATACCTAGCTGCTTGGCTAATTGGTTCAAACCAGGGGGTATTTATACAAACATTAGATTCTAACATGGCTTTGTTTCTTGCTGTCGCTGCCTCTTTTATGGCAACTTATTTATTTAGTTATTTGGTGTCAAATGTATATATCCTTACTCAGGAACCTGTGCCTTGTATGGAAGTGTATGTAAAAATAACTTGTGTTGATAATGCAAGAGCTCTAGCCCCAACTACATCTCATATGAATTCCCATATTTGCAGGCTACACACCTGTCTTTTAACAGAGAGGTTTCCATCACTGGTGACACACTTCAAAGTTTCCTACACTTGACAAAACTTGCACACTTAAAAAATTCGGGCTGAAATTGCACAATTTGTGCAAAATTGAGAGCAGATTTATTATGGTAACAGTATTATAGATTTACTGTTGTAATTGAGTTTGCAATATAAAATAATAATATTTGATGACATACCTGAGGAACACTCAGACAAACAAAAAAATTCTTTGGAAACTCTCATTTAATGTTATGGAAAAAAAAAAAAAAAAAAAGATGTCTTTCTATTTAAAATTGACTAGAGACTCTATACACAGACAGCCTATTCAAAAATAAAATCTATTAAAACAACAACAGATTTAATTTAGAATGCTGTATATTCTACTAAACCTTGCAATGTGGTGAAATGGTGGTGTGTGGGCTTCCAATTAACCATCACCGCCGGCGGCCGGTGCTAACAAACCGTGTGGCTCCCAGTCCCAGGATAGCGGCCAGCTTGCTATCCACGGCTGTCGTCTCACCCCCACTACCATGGTGCGGGGCTTCAAGGTGTGGTGCTCAGCATGCTGCATGCACCCGTCGTCAGCATGAGCATGTCTCCAGAAATTTATTCCTCTTTATAGTTTAGTTTTCCATTTCCATTTGTGTTGACTCCCCGGACGACCTAGAGATGAGGGAACTGCAGCTGATGGCCAGTTGTGATGTCAGGATGTCTCCAAGTCCTCCCCCATGTACAACAAGGACAGCATCTTCTACAAGCTGGGAGCCTCTGGGCTCATTAGTTTCTCCGACTACATCTTCCTTCTGACTGTGCTTTCTGGTACCTACCTAAAACCTTCTGTAGTTCCTACTGTAAATCCCCTTTATTACAGTCTTCAATAGAACCATGTCAAAAATATGATTGGAACTTGCAAATTTAGAATTATATTATTATATTATGTATATTTGTTGTTATAACTACACTGTATGACTTTAATAAAGGTGTCATTTTTCAATGGATCAAAAAGTGAAATCGCACACACACAGACTGTAATAAAGGGAAAACTAAGAATCATTGATGGCATTAGAAGAATGTGTGTGTGTGTGTGTGTGTGCGCGCGCGCGTGTGTGAGCGTGTTTTAAACTCTTTTTTATATTCAATACAATATCAGATATTGCTATGGACAATTGACAATTAAATATATATTTATTGACCCCTTAGTCAACATTTACAACTTCAAAATGAAGTCTCTTAAAAAATGATAAAAAGACAAAATATTTACGGTATATATATTAAAAATAAAAAAGCATATAATGACTAGGAGCATATTATTTTTAAATAAACACCTAATTTTTTTATTTTTTATTATTTTTTTCTATTATTTTTTCATATACAGGGTGATTCAAAAAAATGTATACACACTTTGAACTTCCATAGAAAATTTATTTACCGTTCTACAAAGTTAAATTTCAGGAAAATAGAAAACTGAAAGTCCAATATAAATGAAACATAAATAACAAATGTTAATACTGTTCAAATTGGTGACCTGCAGCATCAGTTTTCAATCAACCACCGCGCGGTGACGGCGGCGACGTCACGGTCGGCGCGCATGCGCGGCGGTGGTTGATTGAAAACTGATGCTGCAGGTCACCAATTTGAACAGTATTAACATTTGTTATTTATGTTTCATTTATATTGGACTTTCAGTTTTCTATTTTCCTGAAATTTAACTTTGTAGAACGGTAAATAAATTTTCTATGGAAGTTCAAAGTGTGTATACATTTTTTTGAATCACCCTGTATATATAAAAAGCACATGTGCTCGTGGTCAAAAAATGCCTTCTTTATTTTTAATATATATCTAGTCATCCAGGTAGTCTTCTCCACCGTGCAAGAGTTCTCTTCCAGGCGATGACAGGGTCCTCGATGCCCCCCTTTACCCAGGCCAACCTTTACGAAATACTGGTAGATTCACGCCTTTGTGGATGCAAGGATGGCTAGCTCATTGTCTTCAAGGCTGGATCCGAAGATCCAGGCCTGTAGGTCAAGGGTCTCCCAATGATGTAGAAGGCCTCCTACTACTACGGAGTACACAAGCTTACAAGATGACTTGGTACAATTGTTTTCACTGTTTGGCCAAAACTCCTTTGTTTGCAGATTATATTGAATAAAAAAATATGAAATAGGAATTTACTAATTTAATGTTCAAGGATAAGCAAAATAGAATATTGATATTCCTTTTAGAATAAAATCTTATATAGAATGTCATTCCTATTGGATAATACAAATGAGACATTTACAAGTTTTTTTCAACCAAGGTATTCCAAATTATTTTCACCCTAATTTCTACAACACACAATTTATAACCAATCGGGGTAATTCCAAGAGTTTTCTGAAAATAATTCATGAACACAAGTGATTTTGTTCTAATGAGATTCGACTGTAATTCCACTCAAACATAGCTGTACTTTACTGCCTAAACATCAGCCCTTTTCTTAACAGTTCTTATTTTAACACACAGAATCAATAAGCAATCCAGAGCCAGGTCTCTTTTAACTTTTGAATAAAATGTTTATTTATCCTTGCGGATTTTTTGATTGCTTATGTGATGGGCTACTATTCTAGTAGGCACATACAGTCTAACCTCACTCTAACAATGGCCTAGATTTGTAAGTTGCTACAATTACAGGGAAAACAATGGGAACAATAGGGATATTCAAATTGTTGCAGTTATAAATACTATATATTGTATAACCTCTTTTTAATTCAATAGATTTTCCGAATTCCAATAGGCTTATTTACTTTAACTGGCTCTAATTCAACACCAACATTAATTCAACCAATGATCCCTTGGGGTGTTGAATTAAAAAGGCTTGACTGTGTAAATGTGTCAACGTAACATTTATTCAAAATAAAGTAATATCTATCAACCCTAGATATAAATTAGGTGTTTTAATTACTAAAATAACTAGTTTCAAGCTTAGATTATCTGGTTACAGAATATTTGCCTACCAAAGTGCAAGCTTATGTGGCTCCCTATGTGGTAATAAAATTATTAGTGTTTGAAAATATATTTTCTAATAAAAACTTGACAAATTCCTGTAACAAAAGCAACTGTGTGGTGAGTGTTAATGCTGACACTTAGCATCTTGGTTGAATTTTATTTATTCTATGCTTAATATTAGTCTGAGACTGGTATCAATGCTTTCATGGCCAAATCATAGAAATGACCATTGTGTTGTTGTTGTTGTTTCTTATCCCCTTGTGTAAAGATTACACGAATTCCATGCATGGAATGGGGTATAGGGGTGCAGCTTTCGTTGATCATGGCATCATGATCCAGGCACACTTTGGTGAAAGTCTGACTTTGCCTGTAGTTTGAGGCCGTTCCTAACATGGAAGCAGACGCCTTTGCTGCCGACTCTAACATGAGTACAGACGCAGCTCCTCCGTATCCCTGGAGTGGGACCCTTGCTGAGGTCTATCAACTGGGTCAGTTGAAGTCAGGATTTTTAAAGAGGTCTACTCCTCTTCTAACAATGCTGCTGTTGGTCCGCGACTGCTTATTCGTCAGAGTTATTCTGCTTGTTTTGCAGCTGGCCTTCATATCTGAAGGTCGTTCCCCTATCCGCCACCTGGGGACGCGCCCTATAGCAGTCAGCTCTGCCAAGGGAAACCATTGTACATCAGTTCAATGTAGACTATGGATACAAACTCATGTTTCTTGTTTAACTGAGGAATGTGGTCAACTTCAAAACCTGATACATGGGTGTTGTGTTTCCAGCTTCCAGACGGCACTTTGAGATTGCTTTCCAGATGTTTGACCTGAATGGAGATGGTAATGTGGACTATGAGGAGTTTGAAAAGGTTGGTTGCTATCAGCTGTGGGCACAATGTGGTGTCAACACAGAGGATGATGTGGTGCAGGTGCAGACCATCATCCGTAATCAGACCAGCATTGGCATGCGTCATCGTGACCACGGCAACACAGGAAATATCTACCGTGGCTTCAGCTCAGCACTGGCTTCCTACTTCTTCGGCCCCCACCTGGACCAGAAGCTTACTATTGAAACCTTCCTCACCTTTCAGAAACAGCTCCAGACTGAAATCCTCAACTTGGAGGTGTGGTGGCACTTTATTGTAGTAAAAATTTTGTAACTGTACTTCCACTGAGTGACCACCTCCAGGAAGATCAGGAGTAGCCATGTATATTTCACATGGGGGGTTCTTCTCTATGTTCTGATACTCTTTGATATGTTTTCTATAGCTGACATGTGTGTGTGTGTGTTGCTGTTCCTCAATCTTGTTTGTACATGCTTCCCTTGTAGCTAGCTGACTCAGTCGTCTATTTAACTACTCTTCATTCTTCTCTTTCTATTCACTGCCTGAGTTAAAAAAAAATATCCATAGAACCAACTCACAAGGAGGGGTTGGAATTGTAGAACTTTACAGTGCCATAGTTCAACTAATTGTAAGCTTTGAACAAATAGAATATTGGCTGGTGAGTATATCCAAACCTAAATGAAGTCTTCATTCAAATTTTCTCAAAAAAAAAAAAAACTCATTTCTGCCAACTCAATCTGCCAAGAGAACTGAAGTCTGTGCACTGCTGAGGTGCAGGTTTTGGCAAACAAAATGAACTCTACCATGTACAATACTGATTGGATGGTAGGAGGAGTTGATCTTCCCCCTACATACTGATTGAACAAAGTACTTTGGTAAGATCCGAATGTATCCTGTTCTAATCCAACCTCCTATGAATGACCACCTACAGGAAAGACCAGGAGTATCTTTAATCTATGTGGTCTCTGGATGATTCTATTGCATATGGTGAACCTCTATTCAACTGTTGACACTGCACAAATAGGATAACAAACAGTAAGGGAGCATAATCATATACTGCTATTCCAATAAAGAGGTTGGGGACATTATAGAACACCATTTCACCTTGACATAAGTAAGTCAATGGTATGTTCATTATATATATATGTAGTAATATTATGTCAATATCTATATATATAAAAATGAATGTTTGTATGTTTGTTGGTTTGTATGTCCGGTATACAAATTTGCAGTAGTTCACTAATTCAAACCAAAATTTCCATACATAGGTAAAAAATAACGGGGATGACGATAGGCTATTTTAAAAAAAATATAAATCAATTATTAAAACTATATATTCAAATTATTCTACTTAGATCACGAACAGCGCCTTCTATCAAGTACTAAAAGGTTATAAATACGTTTAAAATCTAAATCTTCTCAATATTTTATTAATAATAGTTCGCTTAATAACACATACGTTTAGAATACTTGATCTAAATCGAAATATTTATAGACGCTCGCTCGATTTGAAGATTTATACATTTTCATTTTTAGATATAACTGATCTAATTCGCCGTTTAAAATAACTGCTCTAATTCAAAATATTTGGTATATTTTATTTGTGTTCACTCTATTTCTATTTATTTGAAGTATTATAATTTCCATGTTTCAAAAACCTATTTCAAAAAGGTCGTTAGAAATATGCAAGGCCTGAAATAGCTTTACATGCGAATATTTATGATGCCAAGCGTAGTTTAATGGTTAGGTGTACGGCTTCGTATTTCCACAACCTTGGTTCGAAACTAAGCCTGGGTGTTTTTTTTTTTTTAATATTATTGAAGCAAAGTTTTTTTTTTTACAGTACCAAAATTTTCATACATAGGTATAAAAAATACGAGGAAAACGATAGGCTATTTTAAATTATATATAAATTAAATATTAAAACTATATATTCAAATTATTCTACTTAGCTCACGAACAGCGCCCTCTATCAAGGTTATAAATACGTTTAAAATCGAAATCTTCTCAAAATATTATTAATAATAGTTCACTTAATAATTAGAATACTTGTTCTAAATCGAAATATTTATAGACGCTCGCTCGATTTGAAGATTTATATCGTAACTAATCTGACGGAAATTTTAACAGTATATAGAGTAGAATCTGGAAAAACTTATAGTGAAATTTTCAGGTCTCTATCCCGACTATTTGTCACGTTTGCCCTTTTGCTCGCGAGCAGCGCCTCTAGCGGTGAAGATGGGAGGTAATATCAGCTGACCTAATGTACATGTAAAGTTTGGAGCGGGACGTTTCACAAGAGTGACATCCACGGCGCCAATTTATAATTGTAACGAATAGTATTTGAATAAAACATTTAATCGGGTAAACCCGGGCGTTGCCCGGGTCATTTGTCTAGTACACTATATTTTCATATGTACCATAATTATAATGTAACAGCCCCAAATGTAGATTCAATTCGATGCGCCAGCTTGGTCATCATGTAATCACAAACAAAGCAATAAAATTTATTGAGAGTCTGCTGCACCCAAGACAGGACGACGTCCAATTTCATAAGCCGTTAGTTAGTTTTGCGTCCAACCCCCTCTTACTGCCAAACGGTGTAGATCAGACACCCTTCTTGGAGCTTGCCTGCGTCTTTAGTGCTTGCTTCACTGAGGTGCCATCCACCTGATTCTTCCTTTGTGTTACCCATTGACACCTGACCACAAGGCCCCATGGCTGCTAGTGCATGTGTGATACGGTATATATATGACTTTGATGGCTGTGGATACTGTGTGTGTGTTAAAGAGGGCTCCTAAAATCAATTACAGTAGAACCTCTCTGCAAAGGACATCTAGTTGATGAGACAAAGTTTCCTTTAGGTGTCGTCTTACTGGGGAGTTGTTAATTAGTAAAAATGGCAATTTTGGTGTTGAAAACTGTCCTTTATGTACAGCAGGTTTGTGATCAAAGTTTTCTATGAGGTACCAATCAAGGCAGAGCCCTCTCTACTCTTGGTTTGATGTCGGAACCAATTTTGTTTTATAAATTTTATTAACACATGGTAATAAGACCATTATATATAAAATAAATAATGTGTGTCGTTTCGGTTACAGCGTTACCGCGTACATAAGTACTGAATGTACTTGTATGTTCAGCACTTTTGTCTAAAGATGGTAACAAAGCTGTTACCGAAATGGCACACACTATTTATTTATTTTATATATTGGTCTTATTACCTTGTGTTTATAATCTATAATCCCAATTGTGCCTTATTATAAATTTTATTTTTGTTTAAATGTACAGATAATGTACCACCACGGCCAACCTTTTGCCAGGCATGATAAAAAGAGAGGAATTACTGGCCATGCCTGCCATTTATTGTACATCATATTTTATTTTAATGTGCTTTTGTGATTAAATTAAACTTTATTAAGTCAATATATATTTCTTTTTGTCACTCTTTTAAGTTGAAACAGTTTTTCTTCCTAGATGAGTTTTCAGTCTTGAAACTCCATTTTAAGATAATATCTTCTTTACATTTCTATGGCATTTTATTAGATCAATGGTGCTCTTTTGACATCACCTTTCAGGGTTACCATTGTTGGTTCAAGCTACTTTTGACTAGACTACATAGTTTATTGAGACTAAATACTTGGCTTCACTAGAACAGAGTTTGTTGTTTAATTGGTGATGCTAAGTGTTTGCAGTGATGCTGACAGTTCATGAGGAAGGAGCCAGATGAGAACAAGTGCATCAGAGACGTGGACTTTGCTGACTTACTGCTCACCTACGCTGGGCTCCCAGAGAAACGCCATCTGAAAATGCTTAAGAGGGTCAAGAAGAAATTCAAGAGCAGCTCCCAGGTAATGATCTGGTTTAATATTGTTTATTAGAGTTTTTTTTAATATATATATTATCCCTAGTACATGTGGTACAGGCCATGATAATCATGGTAGAAAGAAGTTGGCGACTGCTTTTACTGTAAGTGCACCACATGTCTACACATGTGAAAAGCAGTTTGACTTTTGCACTTACAAATGTGCCAGAGACCCGTTTGGTTACTTGCACTTGTTGGTGGAGTTGGACTTTTGCAAGAATCAGGGGCCATTGGAGCATTTTATTTTTTAATTGGAAAAAAGTTTTCGCAGTCCCAAAAAAACGCAGATCATAGCCTTTTGTGGGTGAAGATCTTGCTTTATTCTTGGCTTCGGCGTATCTCCTGGAGAAACCCACTCTTTGCTTCATATTCACGTATAGACACCATTTTTCATCTCCCGTAACAAAATGTTGTTTATGGCCCCGTGTTGATTGATGGCGTGCGAGATGTTGAGCAGCGATTTGAAGGCGATTTTCTTTATTGGTTTCATTAAGCTTGTGAGGCAAAATTAAGCATCAAGATATTCTTCAAGCACTAGAGTTTAAATGAACCGTTGAAAGTTTTTTTTAATGAATTTATTGCATTTATATTGTTGCACCAGGCTGCGGCTTGGCAGACTCTTCAGCCTTGATTCTCTCCTGTGCTGGGTCTTGCATCTTGCCAGAGCGTGTTTCAACCATCCTACAAATTTATATAAGGGAATAATGAGATAAGTCTACTTTAAGTAGCCTCCAGAATACTTTATTTTATTTTCTCACATCAAAGAGAGCAGTGAAGTCACAGTGTACCTAAATACAAATGATGATAATCTGTTTTAAATAAATATCATAGAATATAAAAATAAATAAATATATAATTTAAATTTCAAATATATTAAAAATAATATAATAAATACGCCATTAATCATGATGTAACACTTCCCCCTCTCCAGAGGTCGTCACGTCCTCGTGAGTTACCTCATCAATTCTCTCAAAATAGGGTTTTAGTCTTGAGACATGGACAATCAATGGGTCTTGGCCAGGATTATCTTTTGGCTCAATTAAGTAATTTACGTTAGACAGCTTCTTTAATATTCTATATGGGCCAAAATATTTTCTCAGTAGTTTCTCACACTTTCCTATTTTCCTAATTGGTGTCCAAACTGCTACTAATTCTCCTGGTTCGTAGCTTCTTTCCATGTGTTTCTTGTCATAGTTCTTTTTCATTCTTTCTTGAGTCTTTATTGTGTTGTCAATAACTAATTTTCTTGTTCTGTTTATTTTGTCTAAGTGATGTTTTATGTATTCATCATAATCATCTTTGTCAATGTCTACCGAGATATTCCTGTCGTCCAAAAGAGACGTGGGTTCTCTTCCAAACATCAGGAAAAAGGGAGAATATCCTGTGGTTTCCTGAATTGTAGTATTGTAAGCGTGAGTGATGAATGGGAGTATCTCGTCCCAATTTTTCTGATCAGTGTTCACATACATACTGAGCATATTGATCAATGTTCTATTTAACCGCTCTGTCAATCCATTAGTCTGGGGATGATAGCTCGTTGTGAAGCAATGTTTAATCTTGCACGTTTTCATCACCTCTTTCATTAAATTACTGGTAAATTGAGAGCCTCTGTCACTAATAAGATATTGTGGGGCTCCGTGCCGAAGAAAAATATCCTCTACTAGAAATTTAGAAACTTCTTTCACTGTTGCTTCCGAGACTGCTCTTGTTTCTGCATATCTAGTGTAGTAGTCCGTCAGCACGATTATCCATTTTTTCCTGTTTTTCGTAGATGGTAGTGGACCAACAAAGTCAATTCCAATTCTTTCGAAAGGAAAGTTGGCTGGGGGGATGGGCTGTAGTAGTCCAGAAGGTAATTGGTTTGAGCCTTTCCTACTTTGGCAAAGGTGACACGTCTTAACGAATTCTGAGACATCCTTTAGCATGGATGGCCAAAAGTATTTACTCTTTATTCGGTACATGGTTCTGGCGACGCCCAGATGGCCATTCGACATATGATTGTGATATTCTTTCATAATTTCTCTCTTTTTATTCTCTGGAACCACAAGCAACCACGCCCTGCCTTCAGGGTTCGGGTTTTTCTTAAAGAGGCATCCATCTTCTTCTTTAAAGTTTTGCGCAATTGATCGCCTGCTTCCATTAAGGTTTTTCTTAACACTTTCGATAAATTTATCCTCTTCGTCTGTTATTTGATTTAAAAATAGCCTTTCAAAATCCTCATCCCAATCAGTTTCTGGTAAGGGCCCCCTAGATAAGCCATCGGCGTCCAGATGCTTCTTTCCCGATTTATGTATTATATCGAAGTCATATTCTTGAATTTTCAATGCCCATCTTGCCAATCGACCTGTTGGATCCTTCAAGTTTTTGAGCCAGCATAAGGCGTGATGGTCTGTTACTATTTTAAAGTGTCTTCCATAAAGGTAGGGTCGTAATTTTGACATTGACCAGACAACGGCAAGACATTCTTTTTCAGTGGTTGAATAATTTTGCTCCGCTTTACTTAGGGTACGACTCAAATATGAGATCACCTTCTCTTCACCACCGATGTCTTGGACAAGTGTTGCACCTATGCCGATGTTGGACGCATCAGTATGAACATAAGTAGGTGCATTTGGATTGAAGTGACCTAAAATTGGTGGACTTAATAGTGCTGTTTTTAGGGTTTGAAACGCTTCCTCTTGTCTTTCTGTCCAGGTAAATGATACACTTTTTTTTATAAGGTTGGTCAAAGGGTCGGCAATTTTTGAAAAGTCTTTGATAAATTTTCTATAATATGAACACATTCCCAAAAAGGATTGTACTTCTTTGACCTTTTTGGGCCGAGGAAAATTTCTGACAGCTTTGATGTTATGTTCCGCGGGTTTTATACCATGTTTGCTCGTTATATAGCCGAGAATCTCCAATTCTTCAAAAACAAATCGGCATTTTTTGTCGTTTAACCTTAAATTAGATTCACGAAAACATCTAAAAACAGCTTCAAGTCTTTTGAGGTGCGTTGGAAAATCCGGGCTATATATGATAACATCATCCAGATAACACAAACAAATTTGCCATCTCAGATTTCCAAGCATATTCTCCATATTTCTCTCAAAGGTAGCAGGCGCGTTACAAAGTCCAAAAGGCATCACGTTGAATTCATATAATCCATGCGCTGTAGTGAAAGCTGTTTTCTCTTTGTCTCTTTCTTCGACTTCAACTTGCCAATATCCAGATCTGAGGTCTATTGCTGAGAAGTGTGTAGATCCTTGGAGAGTATCTATAACTTCGTCTATTCTAGGGATCGGATAGACATCTTTTACTGTGACATTATTCAGTTTTCTGTAGTCCACACAAAATCTGTATTTACCATCTCGCTTCTTGACCAATATTACTGGAAAAGACCAGGGGCTAGAAGATGGCCTAATTATGCCTTCTGTAAGCATCTCGTCAATTTGCTCTTTTATAATATCTCGTTCTTTAGCACTTACCCGGTAAGGCTTGTGTTTAATTGGCTTCGCGTCTTCTGTGTCTATCCGATGTTTTGCCAAATTGGTTCTCCCTAATCTCGATGAAAAAAGATCTCCATACCTTTCTAAAACTTGTTTTAACTCCTTCTGTTCCTTTGGTGAAAGATTTTCGTTTATTTGGAATCTAGGTTCTTCGTTCTTTTCTACCTCTCTTTCTCGACTCACATTTATTTTCGCTGGACTACTTCCAAAAGCCAATGTTTGGTTTTTCATTATTTTTAACGGTCGAGGATACGGATTAGTTATCCAGATGTGTGTTTCCCTATTTATAACATTGATCAAGCTTCTTGCTAGACGAAGTCCATTTGTTTGAAACATTTTGCTGCTCTCTTCGATAATATATTCTCCATCCTCTGTTTCTACCAATGCCTTGATCAATTTCATGGAACATTCCGGTACAATGGAATCCTTGGCACTCTTTATTTTCAACCTTTCAAAATTGATTTCGTCATGATTATTCGTCAAATCATATTTTATAGTTTCTTGCTTACAATCTATTTTTGCGTTCATTTTCTTAAGGAAATCTCTCCCAAGAATTAATGTCCGTAAATGCGTTTTCAATATCACAAAGTTGTGTGATAATGTTTCGTCATCAATTTTTATATTTAAAAATATACTTCCTACCATGTCCAATTTTTTTCCATCGGGTCCTGCACAAATCTTTGCGAGTTTACTTATACCATGGCCTGTATCGAGGGCCGTTCTGAGGTCGACCACTGAGAGGTCAGCACCTGTATCAACCAAAGCTTCAAAAGTCCCTATCTTGTCCACATTAATTTTTAATTTGTATTTAGGGTCCAACTTCTTGATTCCGTTTATGGTCGACTTGCTTTGATTGACAGATTCAGGCGCGACGCTTAGTTTAAATCTTCCAACACGGAATATCTATTCCGGGTAGGAATATTTGTCTGTGTGCTATGACATACATCAGCATAAAGCCGAGGTCCTGATTTCTCTGATATTTCATTCATTTGGCATTTTTCTTCGACCTTCTCTTGGGTATCTGCTGGATCCTCTTCTAGGATTCTTATAAACTTGACCCTACAATAACGGGCCACGTGCCCTGGCTTGTTACATTTAAAGCAGATTGGTCTTCCATCTTCCGTCCTATTTTTGCTCACTTCTTGGCTTTTATTGTAAGTGTTTCTCTGAAGGTTTGGTTTCGGCACAAAGTTAGGATTATAAGGACGTCTAGGGGTAGAGGGCTGGGGAAAGTTGTTTCGATACTGTCTGGGGGTAGGAGGGGAGTCGTTCTTGTAATTATTGGAAACAGGGGCTTGGGGCCTGGAAGTGGTCTGGTAGTTTCGTGCGGCAGTCGGCGGCACGTACCTCGATTGCTGTTGGGGTCTAGAATAGCGTGGACCGTTATATAGGTTTCTGGATTTCTCCACACGTTCCCGATACTTCTTTTCAAAAGAATCCATTTTCTTGCACACGACAAGAAGGTCATCGGTCGTTTTAGGAGGGTTCAGGTAGAGCGCGAATGAGTACTCTTTTTTCAGTCCTCCAATAACATGTTCAATTTTTGTTTCTTCTTCCATTGCGGGGTCAACCTTGTTGCACAACACTAGAATGTCTTCCGCGAACCTGATTGCTGGTTCATTCCAGTGTTGCATTCTGTTGAGCTTCATTCTAAGTTCTTCTTTATTCGCGTCCAAAGAAAAATCCTGAATGAGGCGGATTTTAATATTTTCCCAGCTCGTGAAACTAGCTTTGTGTAAATTCAACCAGGTTTTAGCGCTTCCCGTCATGTTCATGGCGGCATAACGAGAGATAATGTAGTCTGCCCAATGGTACAAGAAGCCAATTTCTTCAAGAGATTCAATCCATGGGCGAGGGTCTTCCGTTCCATCATACTTGGGGATGTCGATGTTGGGATTCAGGACAACTGGGTCGAAACTAGCATCTCTACCAATTGTTGCACCAGGCTGCGGCTTGGCAGACTCTTCAGCCTTGATTCTCTCCTGTGCTGGGTCTTGCATCTTGCCAGAGCGTGTTTCAACCATCCTACAAATTTATATAAGGGAATAATGAGATAAGTCTACTTTAAGTAGCCTCCAGAATACTTTATTTTATTTTCTCACATCAAAGAGAGCAGTGAAGTCACAGTGTACCTAAATACAAATGATGATAATCTGTTTTAAATAAATATCATAGAATATAAAAATAAATAAATATATAATTTAAATTTCAAATATATTAAAAATAATATAATAAATACGCCATTAATCATGATGTAACAATATTAATGCAATAACTTTGGTGTAATTTATCTATGCAGTCTCTCAAAATACTTAATTCCTAAATTTCCTTTTTGGAGTCTTTTGAAAGAAAATCCATCTTGTACTGACAAAGCTCAAAACCATAGTTACTGAGTAAGCTTTTTGAATTGGGGAATACTGCTACTTATACCTGGTGTAGTTTGATGAGAAAGGTGTTGTGTGCAGGGCATCAGTCTGGACAACTACCTCCTGTTCTTCCACTTCCTCAATGAGATCAGTGATGTAGACACAGCTCTCACCTTCTACCACATTGCTGGGGCTTCCATTGATGAAGGTAGAGCTAGCTGCAAGCTATATCCATTTAGACCTTCCTCCAATTCAACCTTAGCTTTGAGAATTGTGATATATCATTAACCCTCACTAAAAGTAGAACTCTCTGAAAGATACCTTGGTTTCAACCCTAGGGCTATCTAGTTTTGAATCCTGGGTATCTGAACACTTATAAAGCCTAGTTGTATACTCAGTTGCTAGAGCACTCTTATCTTTAGTGCCTGTCAACACGGCTGCATCTCAAATTTATACTAGGGCAGGAGTTATATTGTATGGAAACTTTGGTATCAACTTTTATGAAGCCTGAGTGTGTCTATAAGTTAACCCGTTATGACTTTTTATTCAATTCCTCTGAGCTCTGTGATGTCTGACATGTGTTCACGTAACAAATAATCTATTAAAATGTTTTCTGTTTCTTTATGCCCAGAAGAATGGTTGTAACTACCCTGAAACATATGGCCAAGTCAGTATAGCCCATGTTGACCCCTGTGGTTCTCACCTTGTGTGAACTGTGGTAGCTACTCTGAAAACATATGGCTAAGTCAGTATAGCCCATGTTGACCACTGTGGTAACTACCCTGAAACATATGGCCAAGTCAGTATAGCCCATGTTGACCACTGTGGTAACTACCCTGAAACATATGGCCAAGTCAGTATAGCCCATGTTGACCACTGTAGTAGCCACCCTGAAACATATGGCCAAGTCAGTATAGCCCATGTTGACCACTGTAGTAGCTACCCTGAAACATATGGCCAAGTCAGTATAGCCCATGTTGACCACTGTGGTAATTACCCTGAAACATATGGCCAAGTCAGTATAGCCCATGTTGACCACTGTGGTAATTACCCTGAAACATATGGCCAAGTCAGTATAGCCCATGTTGACCACTGTAGTAGCCACCCTGAAACATATGGCCAAGTCAGTATAGCCCATGTTGACCACTGTAGTAGCCACCCTGAAACATATGGCCAAGTCAGTATAGCCCATGTTGACCACTGTAGTAGCTACCCTGAAACATATGGCCAAGTCAGTATAGCCCATGTTGACCACTTTGGTAACTACCCTGAAACATATGGCCAAGTCAGTATAGCCCATGTTGACCACTGTAGTAGCCACCCTGAAACATATGGCCAAGTCAGTATAGCCCATGTTGACCACTGTAGTAGCCACCCTGAAACATATGGCCAAGTCAGTATAGCCCATGTTGACCACTGTAGTAGCCACCCTGAAACATATGGCCAAGTCAGTATAGCCCATGTTGACCACTGTAGTAGCCACTCTGAAACATATGGCCAAGTCAGTATAGCCCATGTTGACCACTGTAGTAATTACCCTGAAACATATGGCCAAGTCAGTATAGCCCATGTTGACCACTGTAGTAGCTACCCTGAAACATATGGCCAAGTCAGTATAGCCCATGTTGACCACTGTAGTAGCCACCCTGAAACATATGACCAAGTCAGTATAGCCCATGTTGACCACTGTGGTAATTACCCTGAAACATATGGCCAAGTCAGTATAGCCCATGTTGACCACTGTAGTAGCCACCCTGAAACATATGACCAAGTCAGTATAGCCCATGTTGACCACTGTGGTAATTACCCTGAAACCTATGGCCAAGTCAGTATAGCCCACGTTGACCACTGTAGTAGCTACCCTGAAACATATGGCCAAGTCAATATAGCCCATGTTGACCACTGTAGTAGCCACCCTGAAACATATGGCCAAGTCAGTATAGCCCATGTTGACCACTGTAGTAGCTACCCTGAAACATATGGCCAAGTCAGTATAGCCCATGTTGACCACTGTAGTAGCTACCCTGAAACATATGGCCAAGTCAGTATAGCCCATGTTGACCACTGTAGTAGCCACCCTGAAACATATGGCCAAGTCAGTATAGCCCATGTTTACCACTGTAGTAATTACCCTGAAACATATGGCCAAGTCAGTATAGCCCATGTTGACCACTGTAGTAGCTACCCTGAAACATATGGCCAAGTCAGTATAGCCCATGTTGACCACTGTAGTAGCCACCCTGAAACATATGGCCAAGTCAGTATAGCCCATGTTGACCACTGTAGTAGCCACCCTGAAACATATGGCCAAGTCAGTATAGCCCATGTTGACCACTGTAGTAGCCACTCTGAAACATATGGCCAAGTCAGTATAGCCCATGTTGACCACTGTAGTAATTACGCTGAAACATATGGCCAAGTCAGTATAGCCCATGTTGACCACTGTGGTAACTACCCTGAAACATATGGCCAAGTCAGTATAGCCCATGTTGACCACTGTAGTAATTACGCTGAAACATATGGCCAAGTCAGTATAGCCCATGTTGACCACTGTGGTAACTACCCTGAAACATATGGCCAAGTCAGTATAGCCCATGTTGACCACTGTGGTAATTACCCTGAAACATATGGCCAAGTCAGTATAGCCCATGTTGACCACTGTGGTAATTACCCTGAAACATATGGCCAAGTCAGTATAGCCCATGTGCACCACTGTGGTAACTACCCTGAAACATATGGCCAAGTCAGTATAGCCCATGTTGACCACTGTAGTAGCCACCCTGAAACATATGGCCAAGTCAGTATAGCCCATGTTGACCACTGTGGTAATTACCCTGAAACATATGGCCAAGTCAGTATAGCCCATGTTGACCACTGTAGTAGCCACCCTGAAACATATGGCCAAGTCAGTATAGCCCATGTTGACCACTGTGGTAATTACCCTGAAACATATGGCCAAGTCAGTATAGCCCATGTGCACCACTGTGGTAATTACCCTGAAACATATGGCCAAGTCAGTATAGCCCATGTGCACCACTGTGGTAACTACCCTGAAACATATGGCCAAGTCAGTATAGCCCATGTTGACCACTGTAGTAGCCACCCTGAAACATATGGCCAAGTCAGTATAGCCCATGTTGACCACTGTGGTAATTACCCTGAAACATATGGCCAAGTCAGTATAGCCCATGTTGACCACTGTAGTAGCCACCCTGAAACATATGGCCAAGTCAGTATAGCCCATGTTGACCACTGTGGTAATTACCCTGAAACATATGGCCAAGTCAGTATAGCCCATGTGCACCACTGTGGTAATTACCCTGAAACATATGGCCAAGTCAGTATAGCCCATGTGCACCACTGTGGTAACTACCCTGAAACATATGGCCAAGTCAGTATAGCCCATGTTGACCACTGTAGTAGCCACCCTGAAACATATGGCCAAGTCAGTATAGCCCATGTTGACCACTGTAGTAGCCACCCTGAAACATATGGCCAAGTCAGTATAGCCCATGTTGACCACTGTAGTAGCCACCCTGAAACATATGGCCAAGTCAGTATAGCCCATGTTGACCACTGTAGTAATTACGCTGAAACATATGGCCAAGTCAGTATAGCCCATGTTGACCACTGTAGTAGCCACCCTGAAACATATGGCCAAGTCAGTATAGCCCATGTTGACCACTGTAGTAGCTACCCTGAAACATATGGCCAAGTCAGTATAGCCCATGTTGACCACTGTGGTTCTCACCTTGTGTGATGTGCGGTAGCTACCCTGAAACATGTGGCCAAGACTGTGGCCCACGTGGATCTGGATGACCATGTCATTGATGTGGTCTTCACCCTGTTTGACGAGAACAGTAAGTAGATTTGCCAACATTTCCAAACCCCTGGCCTCTACCATTTCATCAGCAGTATTCACTGGGATGTGTTATAAAGCTTTGCTCACAGGCAAATCAAATTGATGAAGAAAATTGCCTGCAGGATTTTTGAGCTATGAAATAAAGTCACCTCTCCTATCAGACACCAGAACCTAGGTGCTATCTATCCACCACCTCTGTATACAAACAGATTTGGGTCAGTTACAAAGCCACAAGTGGCAAAATGATAAGCACTCTTCTGGTGACCATGGCTTTGGCCCACATCAGTCCAGAGCAGGCTTTGATTTCATGAGATATTTTATTTTTGTCCAAATTTTTTATAACTCACAGTTCATCACAAATCATGGTAATTTTGGAGAATTTCTGGCGAAAATCGGGGCGATGGATGATCCTAACTGCTTCTGTGGAAAAGAAAACCAAACCCCAATACATTTATTAATAGAATGTCCAATCTTTCACAGCTGCAGAAGTAATCATTTTTATCCCATCGAGGAAATTTACAAATTTGTATATAACAAAGACACTTGTGTAAAATTCAATAATTTTTGTAAATTTATTTTAGATTTTCTTTTCTGTTTGAGAAAACCAACCTTTCAGTTTTAATTTTGTTTTTAGTCCTGTTATTGAATTGTATATAAAATGAATTGTATTTAATTTGCTAAAATGTATTTAGGCGCAAGTATCCCAAGCTGGGATATGGCATCTGATATGTCAAATGAAAACTGAGATCCACATGGGAACAAATTAAATTTTCAGAGGTGTTTACTGAAAAAGTGGCTAGGCCAATTCTATGATCAAAATATTGATGGAGATTTTACTAGGAGGATATTGATCTATACAATACATTTTTGGTATTTATTTTGATGAGAGAAGCAACCTTTATATTTTATAAACAAATTAAAGCCAAAAATATAAAGTTATATATCTTATAAGAGATCTAACACCAATGTCATTTATTAAAACAAATGAATAACCCATCATTTTAGAAACAATTAGAAAACAAAAAATGATGTTTTGAAATGACAAAGAGGGTATAGTTCTTTGTTCACAAAAAGTGATTGTTTATTGTGCCACAAAATATATATATTTTATTAAATTATTTCATATTTATCATTTTTTAAATATGAATTGTTAATTTTTAGAGGTCTCTCATGAAGAATAAAAAAATCAATTTTTTAGTGGTCGTAGGTCGTTCATGTAAGCTTGCGATAGTAGACTTACTAGGGAAATTCTTCCGTGTCTTACAAAGGTGGTCACTCATGAGAGACTACTGTAGCTAGAAAAATTAAAAGGACAATCCATTGTTAAGAGACAGCTCTTTCCCAAGAAATAATCCAGAAAATTTCTAAAATCTTTCTCAAAGATAGCAGATTTAGGCTATTAGAAGCTGGAAAAAGTAAAGATTCACTACTCTGTGTTCTGACAAATCATCTTCAAAAAAGGATACCTCCGTACTACATTTATAGAGATCAACCAGAAAGAGAAATTGTACAAATATTTAAAAACTCTGACTATAGATAGCTCATCTTTGGATTAAGGAGACACACCAGTCTATTATAAATAAACCAAAATGTCCATGGTTATATTTATCTTTTTGATTCTAGATGGAGAGATGATAATGTGAGGTGGGCTGTGCAGTGGATGGCCAACTCAGCAACAAAGAATTTGTGGCTGTGATGAAGGAACGGCTGCAGCGAGGCTTGGAGAAACCCAAGGACACTGGCTTTGTGAAACTGATGGACTCCATCTGGAAATGTGCACGGCTCAAGAAGCCAGTCCTTCTTGATGTTTGAATCTCACACATCTTTCTTTACTATTTCTTCTTTAAGTATGAAACAAGTGCTAAACAGATTTTGGATGACCTCATTATTCAAAGACCTGGAAACTTCTATATAGAGGGAGTTTGGATCTTTCTTTCTGAATTTATCATAATAAGATCTCGAGGAGAGAATCCATAGCAAGATTCTTGAAAACTTTCCCAAGTCTTGTAAATTAAAGAAACCTATTGTATATTTAGTACTGCTTGTTTTATACGAAATGTACAATTTTAATATTGCATTTCTACTCTAGCATTTTTTGGTCAGCTCTGGTGTTCCTGTCATGCTGACATCTAATCCATCGCCTTTCTCTCTCCTTGCATGACTTGTAGACTTGAGTTGTGTTTATCTCTCTAAGAAGTGTTTTAATTACTTGTTATTTTGATTGTTGTTATTGGGTTTTGAGTCTTAATAAAATGTATATGCTACTCATATATGTATATTATGTACATGAAACCATGGGTTTACACAGGAGATTTGCCAAACTGCAGACAAAAGAACCAATGCCCGCCTTCATTAGACACAAGTTGGTAACTAGCTTCCACACAGTTCATCTTCCCTCTTTATGTGCAAACACAACAACTCCTTAATTCCTCCTTTTGCCATCTGTGGGATGGGACTACTATATCATGTGCTCACCTAAGTTGTGAGCTCTTTTAGCATGTTTCTTATGAATGTACTAATTATAAATTCACCTAAATCACAGTAGAAATCATTATAAATGCATCACTTGGGGGACCAAGAATTTTTCTTCTTTCTTATCTTCCCAATAATTTTTAATCAGAGAAAGAGTTCAAAATATAATAATAAAATAATAGAATATCTCTGCATTTGTCAAATTTGAATTATTGTAAAGGATTTTGATCTTATAATTTAGTTTAGAGATAAACATTTTGTTTATCTTTATTAAACGACTCCTCGTCATCACTACTGTGACAATATTATATGTCGCTGAGGTTAGTAAATTGTTGCCTAATTCTACATTACTCAGGGATATTGCATCAGCCTGAAGTAGAGAAAACTGCGAGCACCAAGTTCTATATCTGGAGAACTGCAAGTACGGCACTTCCTCTGCCTGCACATGTCTAGAACTAGTAAGGGCTACCTCTTGAGAACCAGCAAGATCAGGCAGTAGTCTTAATGTGAGGATGGTACCATATTAAATGTAGATAAGATAAATTTAGCCTAAGATCTGCAAACACAATACAAAAGCTGGTGCATCGCGTAAATATTTCATAGGTTTAAAAAAAAAGTTGCCAAGTTACTTTTTGGGGACAGTACTGTAGGTACCTGCATAAAATGCTTGGGGATTTGTTCTCTTTGGTCAGGGTCCACTGCTCACTTATTGTTGTGCGTACTAAGAATAGGTACACAATATGGGTACTATGGAGGAAAATGGCCTGCAGCAGCCCCTTTAACAGTCCTACCACAAGAAGGTAGAGAACATAGGACTGCCTGGAACATGTGGGGTTAGACTCGCAGAGACTTCCATCATTGAGAGTTAACCAGTTTCAAGCACAGTTGGTACAGTGGAGTGAACCCAGGAGGAGCTCTAAACATCAGAAATAGACAGCATCAAACAACACTAACAAGATTTAGAACAGGCCATCTCAAGCCATTGAAGATAGAAAATAATAACAAAATCTACCCCACTTGCCCAAAATGTAGCTTGGCACCTGCAGCTCCAGAACACATTTTGGCTTGCATTAGATGCACTAAACAGGACTTTTGGAAGAGGCCGCTGCTCATCATAAAACAGCTCGAGGAGCATGAACTCATGGAATTCGTGTAATCTTTACACAAGGGGATAAGAAACAACAACCAGTTTCAAATGTTTGACCCCCACTGTGATTTCCCGTACCTGAAGTTCATATGCCTGGGCATACTCGAGATTCATTTGAAGATAGTCTAACACAACAGTCTTGTGAACATCGTGTGACTAGACCCCGTTTCTCAGACCTGAGGGGTCATTCCACTAATGGTTGGCTCTCAGGTAGTATCTATACGCAGGAAGTCAAAAACAGCTCCTACCTGAAAGAACATCAAACATGGGATATATGGGAGGTTCCAGCGACTTCAGCAGATGATCTGCAAATGTAAGTGGTTGTCAATTCCAACAACCAGCTGACCTCAACCTGAACATGCAAAACAAGTTTGGTTGTACAGGTTGAAAGTTTCAGCAAGTCCAGGACTTTAGGAGGGGAGCTGCACAACAATTATTTATTATAAAAAGTCACTCACCAGGGCACCACCTTCGGCAACCCGATTAACATAGATGTGAAACATGAGATATTAAATCTCAGCTTGACATTAAGATCCATCTTGGCAACCCTGGGGAGGAAACCAGAAAACGTTCCTCTCCATCCTTGAGGAGTCGCCATCTTTGAAAAACAGAAACACCCAACACACATCATCCTTCCTCTCTTGCTATACATACTTACTCAGTAGTCTGGGTTCCACCATTGAAGAACTGAAACACTCAACACACAGCCCCCTCCCTCTCTAGCTATACATACTAACTCAGTAGTCTGGGTTCCACCATTGAAGAACTGACACACCCAACACACAGCCCCCTCCCTCTCTAGCTATACATACTTACTCTGTTGTCTGGGTTCCACCATTGAAGAACTGACACACCCAACACACAGCCCCCTCCCTCTCTAGCTATACATACTAACTCAGTAGTCTGGGTTCCACCATTGAAGAACTGACACACCCAACACACAGCCCCCTCCCTCTCTAGCTATACATACTAACTCAGTAGTCTGGGTTCCACCATTGAAGAACTGACACACCCAACACACAGCCCCTCCCTCTCTAGCTATACATACTAACTCAGTAGTCTGGGTTCCACCATTGAAGAACTGACACACCCAACACACAGCCCCCTCCCTCTCTAGCTATACATACTTACTCAGTAGTCTGGGTTCCACCATTGAAGAACAGAAACACTCAACACACAGCGCCCTCCCTCTCTAGCTATACATACTTACTCAGTAGTCTGGGTTCCACCATTGAAGAACAGAAACACTCAACACACAGCCCCCTCCCTCTCTAGCTATACATACTTACTCAGTAGTCTGGGTTCCACCATTGAAGAACAGAAACACCCAACACACAGTCCCCTCCCTCTCTAGCTATACATACTTACTCTGTTGTCTGGGTTCCAACATTGAAGAACAAACACACCCAACATGCAGCCCCCTCCCTCTCTAGCTATACATACTTACTCTGTAGTCTGGGTTCCACCATTGAAGAACTGAAACACCCAACACACAACCCCCTCCCTCTCTAGCTATACCAGTGTCGGCCAACCTTTTTCGAGTTGCGGCGCACTAAGCTTAATTTCTTTTTTTCGCGGCGCACCTGTGGTTATCACTATAAATTTCCTCGTAGGTAATTAAAATACAACAATAAATACTAGTAAAATTTAAACATATATATCACATTTTATTAATTTTCAATATTAAATTAACATAATCAATGCGAGCATTGCGATTGTTTTTGAGAGCATATCAAATCAATACGGGGATCTACTTGTGAAAGACAAACGCGCATCTCCTCATCTATCATTTGAAGTCTTTCGCGCTTCTTAGACTTCATTTCTGTGACTTCATTTTTGAAACATTATTTTTAAATTTAACCAAAAGTTCTAAATACCTACAAAAATGTTCGCGGCACACCTAGAATACTTCGCGGCACACCAGTGTGCCACGGCACACCGGTTGCCCGACACTGAGCTATACCAACAGTGTAATTATGTATAGCTAGAGAGGGAGGGGTTTGTGTGTTGGGTGTTTCAGTTCTTCAATGGTGGAACCCAGACTACAGAGTAAGTAGGTATAGCTAGAGAGGGAGGGGGCTGTGGGCTGGGAGTTTCAGTGTTTCAATCGTGGAACCCAGACTACTAACTGAGTATGTATAGCTAGAGAGGGTGGGGGCTGTGTGTTGGGTGTTTCTGTTCTTCAATGGTGGAACCGAGACTACTAACTAAGTATGTATAGCTAGAGAGGGAGGGGGCTGTGTGCTGGGTGTTTCTGTTCTTCAATGGTGGAACCCAGAGAACAGAGTAAGTATGTATAGCTAGAGAGGGAGGGGGCTGTGTGTTGGGTGTGTCAGTTCTTCAATGGTGGAACCCAGACAACAGAGTGAGTATGTATAGCTAGAGAGGGAGGGGGCTGTGTGTTGGGTGTTTCTGTTCTTCAATGGTGGAACCGAGAATACTAACTAAGTATGTATAGCTAGAGAGGGAGGGGGCTGTGTGTTGGGTGTGTCAGTTCTTCAATGGTTGAACCCAGACAACAGAGTGAGTAGGTATAGCTAGAGAGGGAGGGGGCTGTGTGTTGGGTATTTCTGTTCTTCAATGGTGGAACCGAGAATACTAACTAAGTATGTATAGCTAGAGAGGGAGGGGGCTGTGTGTTGGGTGTTTCTGTTCTTCAATGGTGGAACCGAGACTACTAACTAAGTATGTATAGCTAGAGAGGGAGGGGGCTGTGTGCTGGGTGTTTCTGTTCTTCAATGGTGGAACCCAGACAACAGAGTGAGTAGGTATAGCTAGAGAGGGAGGGGGCTGTGTGTTGGGTGTTTCTGTTCTTCAATGGTGGAACCGAGAATACTAACTAAGTATGTATAGCTAGAGAGGGAGGGGGCTGTGTGCTGGGTGTTTCTGTTCTTCAATGGTGGAACCCAGACAACAGAGTGAGTAGGTATAGCTAGAGAGGGAGGGGGCTGTGTGTTGGGTGTTTCTGTTCTTCAATGGTGGAACCGAGAATACTAACTAAGTATGTATAGCTAGAGAGGGAGGGGGCTGTGTGTTGGGTGTGTCAGTTCTTCAATGGTGGAACCCAGACAACAGAGTGAGTAGGTATAGCTAGAGAGAGAGGGGGCTGTGTGTTGGGTGTTTCTGTTCTTCAATGGTGGAACCGAGACTACAGAGTAAGTAGGTATAGCTAGAGAGGGAGGGGGCTGTGGGCTGGGAGTTTCAGTTCTTCAATGGTGGAACCCAGACTACAGAGTAAGTATGTATAGCTAGAGAGGGAGGGGGCTGTGTGCTGGGTGTTTCTGTTCTTCAATGGTGGAACCCAGACTACTGAGTAAGTATGTATAGCTAGAGAGGGAGGGGGCTGTGTGTTGGGTGTTTCTGTTCTTCAATGGTGGAACCGAGACTACTAACTAAGTATGTATAGCTAGAGAGGGAGGGGGCTGTGTGCTGGGTGTTTCTGTTCTTCAATGGTGGAACCGAGACAACAGAGTAAGTATGTATAGCTAGAGAGGGAGGGGTTTGTGTGTTGGGTGTTTCAGTTCTTCAATGGTGGAGCCCAGACTACAGAGTAAGTAGGTATAGCTAGAGAGGGAGGGGGCTGTGGGCTGGGAGTTTCAGTTTTTCAATCGTGGAACCCAGATTACTAACTGAGTATGTATAGCTAGAGAGGGAGGGGGCTGTGTGTTGGGTGTTTCAGTTCTTCAATGGTGGAACCGAGACTACTAACTAAGTATGTATAGCTAGGGAGGGAGGGAGCTGTGTGTTGGGTGTATCAGTAATTCAATGGTGGAGACCAGACTACAGAGTAAGTATGTATAGCTAGAAGAACTGAAATACATACTCACTCTGTTGTCTGGGTTCCACCATTGAAGAACTGAAACACCCAGCACACAGCCTCCACACTCTCTAGCTATACATACTTACTCTGTAGTCGGGGCTCCACCATTGAAGAACTGAAACACCCAACACACAAACCCCTCCCTCTCTAGCTATACATACTTACTCTGTTGTCTCTGGTTCCACCATTGAAGAACAGAAACACCCAGCACACAGCCCCCTCCCTCTCTAGCTATACATACTTAGTTAGTAGTCTCGGTTCCACCAGAGAGGGCTGTGTGTTGGGTGTGTCAGTTCTTCAATGGTGGAACCAAGACTACTGAGTTAGTATGCATAGCTAGAGAGGGAGGGGGCTGTGTGTTGGGTGTGTCAGTTCTTCAATGGTGGAACCCAGACTACTGAGTTAGTATGTATAGCTAGAGAGGGAGGGGGCTGTGTGTTGGGTGTGTCAGTTCTTCAATGGTGGAACCCAGACTACTGAGTTAGTATGTATAGCTAGAGAGGGAGGGGGCTGTGTGCTGGGTGTTTCAGTTCTTCAATGGTGGAACCCAGACAACAGAGTAAGTATGTATAGCTAGAGAGGGAGGAGGCTGTGTGTTGGGTATTTCAGTTCTTCAATGGTGGAACCGAGACTACTAACTAAGTATGTATAGCTAGG
>CP092867.1:124269121-124288097 GCA_030710605.1 Cordylochernes scorpioides
GTATTGTGTTTGCAGATCTTAGGCTATATATAAAAATTTATCTTATCTACATTTAATATTGGGGGTCGGTGGAAGGCTGGTTAAACCATTTGTTTTTCGACCACTACGACCCGGGTTCGATTCCCGCATTGGACACTTTTTTCTGTTTAAAAAAAAAAAATGCTCCAATGGCCCCCGATTCTTGCAAAAGTCCAACCCCACCAGTGAGTGCAAGTAACCAAACGGGGCTCTGGCACATTTGTAAGTGCAAAGTCGAACTGCTTTTCACATGTGTGGATATGTGGTGCACTTACGGTAAAAGCAGTCGCTAACTACCCACCATGATTATCATGGCCTGTACCACGTGTACTAGGGATAAGCAAAAAAAAAAACATTTAATATGTTACCATCCTCTCATTAAGACTACTGCCTGATCTTGCTGGTTCTCAAGAGGTAGCGCTCGTGGCCATTACTAGTTCTAGACATGTGCAGGCAGAGGAGGTGCCGTACTTGCAATTCTCCAGATATAGAATTTGGTGCTCGCAGTTTTCTGTACTTCAGGCTGATGCAATATCCCTGAGTAATGTAGAATTAGGCAACAATTTACTAACCTCAGCGACAAATAATATTGTCGCAGTAGTGATGACGAGGAGTCGTTTAATAAAGATAAACAAAATGTTTATCTAAACTAAATTATAAGATCAAAATCATTTACAATAATTCAAATTTGACAAATGCAAAGATACAAGGTGTGTCCAATAAATAATGAGATAGGTTCAAAATAAAGAAAAAATAGAATGATTGAAAAATTTTTATTAGTATTTTTCAAAATAGTCCCCTCCTGCATCTATACATAATTTCCATCTCTTCTCCCATAATTTAAAACATTTAGAAAAGGCATCTTTCGGGATGTTCTTCAAGACATTTTTCGAATCCGCTATGATGGACTCTCTAGTGTCAAATCTCCTTCCTTTTAGAGCCATTTTGAGTTTTGGAAAGAGAAAAAAATCATTTGGAGCTAGGTCTGGGGAATAGGGAGGTTGTGTGTGTGTTGAAGTATTTGGATGCCGTGTTTAGCCAAATAAGTCAGTACAGATGTAGCGGTGTGTGGTGGTGCATTATCATGATGGATAATCCAATTTTTGGAACTCCACATTTCACTTCTTTTCAGACGAATTGATTCTTGTACACGTCTCATAATGTTTAAATAAGACTCCTTATTTTGATTGTTTGACCTTCCTCTAGATATTTATAATGCACAATTCCCTTTATGTCAAAGAACGTGACCAATAAGACTTTGTTTTTTGACTTGCAAAGTCGGGATTTCTTCGTTCATCTTTTCCTTTCCACTCCATGGATTGGCGTTTTGTTTCCTGGTCATACCCGTAAACCCATGTCTCGTTTCCAGTTATTACTTTTTCCTTCCAATTAGGGTTTTCTTCCACCATTTCAAGCATTTCTTGGCAACTTCAACGCGATTCTCCTTTTGTTGGATTGTGAGCATTTTAGGGACAAATTTTGAAGCTGTCTTCTTTAACTGCAAATCTTCTTTAATTATCGATCCAACTAATGATTTTGATATCCCTGTTTCTTCCTCAATGTCCCATAACCCTCTTCGTGGATTTTCTTTTATCAAATTTTAAATTTGGCTCACCTTTTCAGGGTTCCTGTGCAGAATTGGACGTCCAACACGCTTCTCATCTTTCACCGATTCCATTCCATTTTTAAATCGTGAAAACCATCAATATGTGGTGGGCTTATTTACATTTTCATTTCCAAATGCCAATATCAACAAATCTAAAGTTTCTGAAGCCGATTTCCCAATTTTGTAGCAAAATTTAATACAAATTCGTTGTTCGAATTTTCTATCCATTACAAATTAGAAGTTGTTATGCAAGGCGTTTTTTTACAAGCTAACAATTTATCGACTGTGCGCACAATCACGTGATGTGATATACCGCAGTGTAGCTGAAGCTTTCTATTTTTTTAATAGACTTTAAAAAAAAAATTATCATTTAATTTTTTCTGTTTTTGACCGGTCTCATTATTTATTGGACACACCTTGTATTCTATTATTTTATTATTATATTTTGAACTCTTTCTCTGATTAAAAATTCTTGGGAAGATAAGAAAGAAGAAAAATCCTTGGTCCCCCAAGTGATGCATTTATAATGATTTCTACTGTGATTTAGGTGAATTTATAATTAGTGCATTCATAAGAAACATGCTAAAAGAGCTCACAACTTAGGTGAGCACATGATATAGTAGTCCCATCCCACAGATGGCAAAAGGATTTGTTGTGTTT
Source organism: Cordylochernes scorpioides (assembly GCA_030710605.1). Lineage (NCBI taxonomy): Eukaryota > Metazoa > Arthropoda > Arachnida > Pseudoscorpiones > Chernetidae > Cordylochernes > Cordylochernes scorpioides. Next base: position 124,271,406 of record CP092867.1, read on the forward strand.
GCACATAAAGAGGGAAGATGAACTGTGTGGAAGCTAGTTACCATCTTGTGTCTAATGAAGGCGGGCATTGGTTCTTTTGTCTGCAGTTTGGCAAATCTCCTGTGTAAACCCTAGGTATCATGTACATAATATACATATATGAGTAGCATATACATTTTATTAAGACTCAAAACCCAATAACAACAATCAAAATAACAAGTAAATAAAACACTTCTTAGAGAGATAAACACAACTCAAGTCTACAAGTCATGCAAGGAGAGAGAAAGGTGATGGATTAGATGTCAGCAGGACAAGAACACCAGAGCTGACCAAAAAATGCTAGAGTAGAAATGCAATATTAAAATTTCACATTTCGTATAAAACAAGCAGTACTAAATATACAATAGGTTTCTTTAATTTACAAGACTTGGAAAATTTTTCAAGAATCTTGCTAAGGATTCTCCCCTCGAGATCTTATTATGATAAATTCAGAAAGAAAGATCCAAACTCCCTCTATATAGAAAAAGTAAGTTTCCAGGACTTTGAATAATGAGGTCATCCAAAATCTGTTTAGCACTTGTTTCATACTTAAAGAAAAAATATTAAAGAAGGATGTGTGAGATTCAAACATCAAGAAGGACTGGCTTCTTGAGCCGTGCACATTTCCAGATGGAGTCCATCAGTTTCACAAAGCCAGTGTCCTTGGGTTTCTCCAAGCCTCGCTGCAGCCGTTCCTTCATCACAGCCACAAATTCTTTGTTGCTGAGTTGTCCATCCACTGCACAGCCCGCCTCACATTATCATCTCTCCATCAAGAATCAAAAAGATAAACATAACCATGGACATTTTAGCTTATTTATAATAGACTGGTGTGCCTCCTTAATCCAAAGATGAGCTATCTATAGTCAGAGTTTTTAAATAGTTGTACAATTTCTCTTTCTGGTTGATCTCTATAAATGTAGTACGGAGGTATCCTTTTTTGAAGATGATTTGTCAGAACACAGAGTAGTGAATCTTTACTTTTTCCAGCTTCTAATAGCCTAAATCTGCTATCTTTGAGAAAGATTTTAGAAATTTTCTGGATTATTTCTTGGGAAAGAGCTGTCTCTTAACAATGGATTGTCCTTTTAATTTTTCTAGCTACAGTAGTCTCTCTTGAGTGACCACCTTTGTAAGGCATGGAAGATTTTCCTAGTAAGTCTACTATCGCAAGCTTCCATGAACGACCTACGACCACTAAAAAAATGATTTTTTTTTTTAGTCTTCATGAGAGACCCCTAAAAATTAACAATTTATATTTACAAAATGATAAATATGAAATAATTTAATAAAATATTTTGTGGCATAATAAACAAGCACTTTTTGAACAAAGAACTATACCCTCTTTGTCATTTCAAAACATCATTTTTTGTTTTATAATTGTTTCTAAAATGATGGGTTATTCATTTGTTTTAATAAATGACATTGGTGTTATATCTCTTATAAGATATATAAATTTATTTTTTTGGCTTTAATTTGTCTATAAAAAATAAAGGTTGCTTCTCTCATCAAAATAAACACTAAAAATGTATTGTATAGATCAATATCCTCCTAGCAAAATCTCCATCAATATTTTGATCATAGAATTGGCCTAGCCACTTTTTCAAGTAAACACCTCTGAAAATTTAATTTGTTCCCATGTGGATCTCAGTTTTTATTTGACATATCGGACGCGATATCCCAGCTTGGGATACTTGCGCCTAAATACATTTTAGCAAATTAAATACAATTCACTTCATATACAATTCACTAACAGGACTAAAAACAAAATTAAAACTGAAAGTTTGGTTTTCTCAAACGGAAAAGAAATTCTAAAATAAATTTACAAAAATTATTGAATTTTACAGAGGTGTCTTTGTTATATACAAATTTGTAAATGTCTTCGATGGGATAAAAATGATTACTTCTGCAGCTGTGAAAGATTGGAAATTCTATTAATAAATGTATTGAGGTTTGGTTTTCTTTTCCACAGAAGCAGTTAGGATCATCCATCGCCCCAATTTTCGCCAGAAATTCTCCAAAATTAACATGATTTGTGATGAATTGTGAGTTATAAAAATTTGGACAAAAATAAAATATCTCATGAAACCAAAGCCTGCTCTGGACTGACGCGCGTGGGCCATAGCCATGGACTTCAGAAGAGTGCTTCTCATTTTGCCACATGTGGCTTTGTAACTGACCCAAATCTGTTTGTATGCGAAGGTGGTGAATAGATAGCACCTAGTTTCTGGTGTCTATTCTGATAGGAGAGGTGACTTTATTTCATAGCTCAATATCCTGCAGGCAATTTTCTTCATCAATTTAATTTGCCTGTGAGAAAAGCTTTATAACACATCCTAGTGAATACTGCAGATTAAACGGTAGAGGCCAGGGGTTTGGTGAGGTTGGCACATCTACTTACTGTTCTCATCAAACAGGGTGAAGACCACATCAATGACATGGTCATCCAGATCCACGTGGGCCACTGTCTTGGCCACATGTTTCAGGGTAGCTACCACACATCACACAAGGTGAAAACCACTGTGGTCAACATGGGCTATACTGACTTGGCCATATGTTTCAGGGTGGCTACCACAGTGGTCAACATGGACTATACTGACTTGGCCATATGTTTCAGGATAGTTACCACACTTCACACAAGGTGAGAACCACAACGATCAACATGGGCTATACTGACAAGGCTATATGTTTCAGGGTGGCTACCACAGCAGCCAACATGGGCTATACTGACTTGGCCATATGTTTCAGGATAGTTACCACACTTCACACAAGGTGAGAACCACAACGATCAACATGGGCTATACTGACAAGGCTATATGTTTCAGGGTGGCTACCACAGCAGCCAACATGGGCTATACTGACTTGGCCATATGTTTCAGGATAGTTACCACACTTCACACAAGGTGAGAACCACAACGATCAACATGGGCTATACTGACAAGGCTATATGTTTCAGGGTGGCTACCACAGCAGCCAACATGGGCTATACGGACTTGGCCATATGTTTCAGGGTAGTTACAACCATTCTTCTGGGCATAAATAAACAGAAAACATTTTAATTGATTATTTGTTACGTGAAACACAGGTCAGATATCACAGAGCTCAGAGGAATTGAATAAAAAGTCATAACGGGTTAACTTATAGACACACTCAGGCTTCATAAAAGTTTGTACTAAAGTTTCCATACAATATAACTTCTGCCCTAGTATAAATTTGAGATGCAGCCGTGTTGACAGGCACTAAATATAAGAGTGCTCTAGCAACTGAGTATACAACTAGGCTTTATAAGTGTTCAGATACCTAGGATTTCAAAACTAGATAGCCCTTGGGTTGAAACCAAGGTACCTTTCAGAGAGTTCTACTTTTAGTGAGGGTTAATGATATATCACAATTCTCAAAGCTAAGGTTGAATTGGAGGAAGGTCTAAATGGATATAGCTTGCAGCTAGCTCTACCTTCATCAATGGAAGCCCCAGCAATGTGGTAGAAGGTGAGAGCTGTGTCTACATCACTGATCTCATTGAGGAAGTGGAAGAACAGGAGGTAGTTGTCCAGACTGATGCCCTGCACACAACACCTTTCTCATCAAACTACACCAGGTATAAGTAGCAGTATTCCCCAATTCAAAAAGCTTACTCAGTAACTATGGTTTTGAGCTTTGTCAGTACAAGATGGATTTTCTTTCAAAATACTCCAAAAAGGAAATTTAGGAATTAAGTATTTTGAGAGACTGCATAGAGAAATTACACCAAAGTTATCGCATTAATATAAATGCAATAAATTAATTGAAAAAAAAACTTTCAACAGTTCATTTAAACTCTAGTGCTTGAAGAATATCTTGATGCTTAATTTTGCCTCACAAGCTTAATGAAACCAATAAAGAAAATCGCCTTCAAATAGCTGCTCAATATCTCGCACGCCATCAATCAACACAGGGCCATAAACAACGTTTTGTTACGGGAGATGAAAAATGGTGTCTATACGTGAATATGAAGCAAAGAAAAGAGTGGGTTTCTCCAGGAGATACGCCGAAGCCAAGAATAAAGCAAGATCTTCACCCACAAAAGGCTATGATCTGCGTTTTTTTGGGACTGCGAAAACTTTTTTCCAATTAAAAAATAAAATGCTCCAATGGCCCCTGATTCTTGCAAAAGTCCAACTCCACCAACAAGTGCAAGTAACCAAACGGGTCTCTGGCACATTTGTAAGTGAAAAAGTCAAACTGCTTTTCACATGTGTAGACATGTGGTGCAATTACAGTAAAAGCAGTCGCCAACTTCTTTCTACCATGATTATCATGGCCTGTACCACATGTACTAGGGATAATAAATATATAAAAAAAAAAACTCTAATAAACAATATTAAACCAGATCATTACCTGGGAGCTGCTCTTGAATTTCTTCTTGACCCTCTTAAGCATTTTCAGATGGCGTTTCTCTGGGAGCCCAGCGTAGGTGAGCAGCAAGTCAGCAAAGTCCACATCTCTGATGCACTTGTTCTCATCTGGCTCCTTCCTCATGAACTGTCAGCATCACTGCAAACACTTAGCATCACCAATTAAACAACAAACTCTGTTCTAGTGAAGCCAAGTATTTAGTCTCAATAAACTATGTAGTCTAGTCAAAAGTAGCTTGAACCAACAATGGTAACCCTGAAAGGTGATGTCAAAAGAGCACCATTGATCTAATAAAATGCCATAGAAATGTAAAGAAGATATTATCTTAAAATGGAGTTTCAAGACTGAAAACTCATCTTGGAAGAAAAACTGTTTCAACTTAAAAGAGTGACAAAAAGAAATATATATTGACTTAATAAAGTTTAATTTAATCACAAAAGCACATTAAAATAAAATATGATGTACAATAAATGGCAGGCATGGCCAGTAATTCCTCTCTTTTTATCATGCCTGGCAAAAGGTTGGCGTGGTGGTACATTATCTGTACATTTAAACAAAAATAAAATTTATAATAAGGCACAATTGGGATTATAGATAATAAACACAAGGTAATAAGACCAATATATAAAATAAATAAATAGTGTGTGCCATTTCGGTAACAGCTTTGTTACCATCTTTAGACAAAAGTGCTGAACATACAAGTACATTCAGTACTTATGTACGCGGTAACGCTGTAACCGAAACGACACACATTATTTATTTTATATATAATGGTCTTATTACCTTGTGTTAATAAAATTTATAAAACAAAATTGGTTCCGACATCAAACCAAGAGTAGAGAGGGCTCTGCCTTGATTGGTACCTCATAGAAAACTTTGATCACAAACCTGCTGTACATAAAGGACAGTTTTCAACACCAAAATTGCCATTTTTACTAATTAACAACTCCCCAGTAAGACGACACCTAAAGGAAACTTTGTCTCATCAACTAGATGTCCTTTGCAGAGAGGTTCTACTGTAATTGATTTTAGGAGCCCTCTTTAACACACACACAGTATCCACAGCCATCAAAGTCATATATATACCGTATCACACATGCACTAGCAGCCATGGGGCCTTGTGGTCAGGTGTCAATGGGTAACACAAAGGAAGAATCAGGTGGATGGCACCTCAGTGAAGCAAGCACTAAAGACGCAGGCAAGCTCCAAGAAGGGTGTCTGATCTACACCGTTTGGCAGTAAGAGGGGGTTGGACGCAAAACTAACTAACGGCTTATGAAATTGGACGTCGTCCTGTCTTGGGTGCAGCAGACTCTCAATAAATTTTATTGCTTTGTTTGTGATTACATGATGACCAAGCTGGCGCATCGAATTGAATCTACATTTGGGGCTGTTACATTATAATTATGGTACATATGAAAATATAGTGTACTAGACAAATGACCCGGGCAACGCCCGGGTTTCACCCGATTAAATGTTTTATTCAAATACTATTCGTTACAATTATAAATTGGCGCCGTGGATGTCACTCTTGTGAAACGTCCCGCTCCAAACTTTACATGTACATTAGGTCAGCTGATATTACCTCCCATCTTCACCGCTAGAGGCGCTGCTCGCGAGCAAAAGGGCAAACGTGACAAATAGTCGGGATAGAGACCTGAAAATTTCACTATAAGTTTTTCCAGATTCTACTCTATATACTGTTAAAATTTCCGTCAGATTAGTTACGATATAAATCTTCAAATCGAGCGAGCGTCTATAAATATTTCGATTTAGAACAAGTATTCTAATTATTAAGTGAACACTATTATTAATAATATTTTGAGAAGATTTCGATTTTAAACGTATTTATAACCTTGATAGAGGGCGCTGTTCGTGAGCTAAGTAGAATAATTTGAATATATAGTTTTAATATTTAATTTATATATAATTTAAAATAGCCTATCGTTTTCCTCGTATTTTTTTTACCTATGTATGAAAATTTTGGTACTGTAAAAAAAAAACTTTGCTTCAATAATATTAAAAAAAAAAACACCCAGGCTTAGTTTCGAACCAAGGTTGTGGAAATACGAAGCCGTACACCTAACCATTAAACTACGCTTGGCATCATAAATATTCGCATGTAAAGCTATTTCAGGCCTTGCATATTTCTAACGACCTTTTTGAAATAGGTTTTTGAAACATGGAAATTATAATACTTCAAATAAATAGAAATAGAGTGAACACAAAAATATACCAAATATTTCGAATTAGAGCAGTTATTTTAAACGGCGAATTAGATCAGTTATATCTAAAAATGAAAATGTATAAATCTTCAAATCGAGCGAGCGTCTATAAATATTTCGATTTAGATCAAGTATTCTAAACGTATGTGTTATTAAGCGAACTATTATTAATAAAATATTGAGAAGATTTAGATTTTAAACGTATTTATAACCTTTTAGTACTTGATAGAAGGCGCTGTTCGTGAGCTAAGTAGAATAATTTGAATATATAGTTTTAATAATTGATTTATATATATTTTAAAATAGCCTATCGTCATCCCCGTTATTTTTTACCTATGTATGGAAATTTTGGTTTGAATTAGTGAACTACTGCGAATTTGTATACCGGACATACAAACCAACAAACATACAAACATTCATTTTTATATATATAGATATTGACATAATATTACTACATATATATATAATGAACATACCATTGACTTACTTATGTCAAGGTGAAATGGTGTTCTATAATGTCCCCAACCTCTTTATTGGAGTAGCAGTATATGATTAAGCTCCCTTACTGTTTGTTATCCTATTTGTGCAGTGTCAACAGTTGAATAGAGGTTCACCATATGCAATAGAACCATCCAGAGACCACATAGATTAAAGATACTACTGGTCTTTCCTGGAGGTGGTCATTCATAGGAGGTTGGATTAGAACAGGATATACATTTGGATCTTACCAAAGTACTTTGTTCATTCAGTATGTAGGGGGAGGATCAACTCCTTCCTATCATCCAATCAGTATTGTTAATGGTAGAGTTCATTTTGTTTGTCAAAACCTGCACCTCAGCAGTGCACAGACTTCAGTTCTCTTGGCAGATTGAGGTGGCAGAAATGAGTTTTTTTTTTTTGAGAAAATTTGAATGAAGACTTCATTTAGGTTTGGATATACTCACCAGCCAATATTCTATTTGTTCAAAGCTTACAGTTAGTTAAAATATGGCACTGTAAAACTCTACAATTCCAACCCTCCTTGTGAGTTGGTTCAATGAATCTTTTTTTTAACTCAGGCAGTACACAAGGCTCAGGCAGTGAATAGAAAGAGAATAATGAAGAGTAGTTAAATAAGACGACTAAGTCAGCTAGCTACAAGGGGAGCAAGTACAAACAAGATTGAGGAACAGCAACATATCAAAGAGTATCAAACATAGAGAAGAACCCTCCCATGTGAAATATACATGGCTACTCCTGGTCTTCCTGGAGGTGGTCACTCAGTGGAAGTACAGTTACAAAGGTTTTACTACAATATAGTGCCACCACACCTCCAAGTTGAGGATTTCAGTCTGGAGCTGTTTCTGAAAGGTGAGGAAGGTTTCAATAGTAAGCTTCTGGTCCAGGTGGGGGCCGAAGAAGTAAGAAGCCAGGGCAGAGCTGAAGCCACGGTAGATATTTCCTGTGTTGCCGTGGTCACGATGACGCATGCCAATGCTGGTCTGATTGCGGATGATGGTCTGCACCTGCAGGACATCACCCTCTGTGTTGACACCACATTGTGCCCACAGCTGATAGCAACCAACCTTTTCAAACTCCTCATAGTCCACATTACCATCTCCATTCAGGTCAAACATCTGGAAAGCAATCTCAAAGTGCCGTCTTGAAGCTGGAGAAACACAACACCCATGTATCAGGTTTTGAAGTTGACCACATTCCTCAGTTAAACAAGAAAAATGAGTTTGTATCCATAGTCTACATTGAACTGATGTACAATGGTCATTTCTATGATTTGGCCATGAAAGTATTGATACCAGTCTCAGACTAACATTAAGCATAAAATAAACAAAATTCAACCACGATGCTAAAGTGTCTGCATTAACACTCACCATACAGTTGCTTTTGTTACAGGAATTTGTCAAGTTTTTATTAGAAAATATGTTTCCAAACACTAATAATTTTATTACCACATAGGGAGCCACATAAGCTTGCACTTTGGTAGGCAAATATTCTGTAACCAGATAATCTAAGCTTGAAACTAGTTATTTTAGTAATTAAAACACCTAATTTATATCTAGGGTTGATAGATATGGCTTTGTTTTGAATGAAATGTTTTGCTGACACATTTACAGTCAAGTCCTTTTTTATTTAAGACCCCAAGGGATTAGATTTTTGGTTGAATTAAAGTTGGTGTTGAATTAGAGCCAGTTAAAGTAAATAAGCCTATTGAGATAAAAAAAAAATCTATTGAATTAAAAAGAGGTTATACTATATATAGCATTTGAAACTGTAACAATTAAAATATCCCTAGTGTTCCAATTGTTTTCACTGTAGTTGTAGTAACTTACAAATCTAGGATGTTATTAGAGTAAGGTTAGACTGTGTGTGCCTACTAGAATAGTAGCCCATCACACAAGCAATGAAAAAATCTGCAAGGATAAATAAAAATATTTTATTCAAAAGTTAATAAAGACCTGGACCTGGATTGCTTATTGATTCTGTGTGTTAAAATAAGAAGACTGTTAAGAAAAGGGCTGATGTTTAGCAGTAAAGTACAGCTATGTTTGAGTGGAATTACAGTCGAATCTCATTAGAACAAAATCACTTGTGTTCAAGATTTCATCAAAATTTTCCTTCGTTGTTTCACTTTGAAAAGCTTTGATAAAGACTTTTTTTCTAGTAATAGATTTTATTTTTTTAGAACACCTTTCTTTGTCTTTTTTTTTCTTATTTAGGAAGCCATTTGGATTTTTTTCTATTTCAAATTGGATCATCCATTGGGTGAATTATTTTCAGAAAACTCTTGGAATTACCCTGATTGATTATAAATTGCGTGTTGTAGAAATTAGGGTGAAAATAATTTGGAATACCTTGGTTGAAGAAAACTTGTAAATCTCTCGTTTGTATTATTCAATAGGAAAGACATTCTTGAGTCTATATAAGATTTTATTCTAAAAGGAATACCAATATAGTATTTTGTTTATCCTTGAACAATAAATTAATAAATTCTTATTTCATTTTTTTTTATTCAATATAATCTGCAAACAAAGGAGCTTTGGCCAAACAGTGAAAACAATTGTACCATGTCATCTTGTAAACTTGTGTACTCCATAGTATTAGAAGGCCTTCAACATCATTGGGAGACCCTTGACCTACAGGCCTGGATCTTCGGATCCAGCTTTGAAGACGATGAGCTAGCCATCCTTGCATCAACAAAGGCATGAATCTACCAGTATTTCGTAAAGGTTGGCCTGGGTGTTGGCATTGAGGACCCTGTCATCGCCTGAAAGAGAACTCTTGTGCGGTAGGGAAGACTACCTGGATGACAATATATATATATGAAAAAATAATAGAAAAAATAAAAGGTTAGGTGTTGATAATAAAAATAATGTGCTCCTAGTCAGGATATGCCTTTTTAATTTTTAATATATATATCGTAAATAGTTTGTCTTTTTATCATTTTTTAAGCGACTTCATTTTGAAGTTGTAAATGTTGACTAAGGGGTCAATAAATATATTTTAATTTTCAATTGTCCATAGCAATATCTGATATTGTATTGAATATAAAAAAGGGTTTGAAACACGCTCACACACGCACACACCATTCTTCTAATGTCATCAATGATTCTTTGTTTTCCCTTTATTACAGTCTGTGTGTGTGTGCGATTTCACTTTTTAATTCATTGAAAAATGACACCTTTATTAAAGGTATACAGTGTTGTTATAACAACTTAATTATAACCACAAAATATACAATAAATATATAGTCATAATTCTAAAGTTGCAAGTTCCAATTCACATTTTTGACATAGTTCTATTGAAGACATAAAACAGTATGAATTACAGAAGGTTTTAGGTAGGTACCAGAAAGCACAGTCAGAAGGAAGATGTAGTCGGAGAAACTAATGAGCCCAGAGGCTCCCAGCTTGTAGAAGATGCTGTCCTTGTTGTACATGGGGGAGGACTTGGAGACATCCTGACACCACACCTGGCCATCAGCTGCAGTTCCCTCATCTCTGGAGGTCGTCCGGGGAGTCAACACAAATGGAAATGGAAAACTAAACTATAAAGAGGAATAAATTTCTGGAGACATGCTCATGCTGACGACGGGTGCATGCAGCATGCTGAGCACCACACCTTGAAGCCCCGCACCATGGTAGTGGGGGTGAGACGACAGCCGTGGATAGCAAGCTGGCCGCTATCCTGGGACTGGGAGCCACACGGTTTGTTAGCACCGGCCGCCGGCGGTGATGGTTAATTGGAAGCCCACACACCACCATCACATTGCAAGGTTTAGTAGAATATAGAGCATTCTAAATTAAATCTGTTGTTGTTTTTATAGATTTTATTTTTGAATAGGCTGTTTGTGTATAGTGTCTAATCAATTTTAAATAGAAAGACACATATATATTTTTTTTCATAATGTTAAATAAGAGTTTCCAAAGAATTTTTTGTTTGTGTGTGCGAGTGTTCCTCAGGTATGTCATCAAATATCATTATTTTATATTACAAACTCATTTACAACAGTAAATCTATAATACTATTATCATAAGAAATGTGCTCTCAATTCTGCACACATTGTGCAATTCCAGCCCAAAATTTTTAAAGTGTACAAGTTTTGTCAAGAGTAGGGGCAACTTTGAAGTGTGTCACCAGTGATGGAAACCTCTGCATTAAAGGACAGGTGTGGAGCCTGCAAATATGAGAATTCATACAAGATGTAGTTGGGGCTAGAGCTCTTGTATTATCAACACAAGTTATTTTTACATACACTTCCATACAAGGCACAGGTTCCTGAGTAAGGATATACATTTGACACCAAATAACTAAATAAATAAGTTGCCATAAAAGAGGAAGTGACAGCAAGAAACAAAACCATGTTAGAATCTAATGTTTGTATAAATACCCCCTTGGGTTGAGCCAATTAGCCAAGCAGCTATGTTATCAGCAATATCAGAGAAACAGTGCTAGATAAAAACCATGAATAGAATTAGGTGCTAGAATTTATTAAATACAAGGTTTAAGCATCTACACATATAAGCCTGGCTGGTATTCCAGTAATTCTAACACCTGATTATATATATATGTATTAAAAATAAAGTAGGCATATCCTGACCACGAGCACATGTGCTTTTTTTTGGTTGGCAGAGCGCCATCTAGTGGAGCAAAAATAAACTAAACATTTATTTTTTCTATTATTTTTCATATATATGTATATATATATATATATATATATATATTTGCTTATCCCTAGTACACGTGATATAGGTCATGATAATCATGGTGGGTAGTTAAGCGACTGCTTTTACTGTAAGTGCACCATATGTCTACCCATGTGAAAAGCAGTTCAACTTTGCACTTACAAATGTGCCAGAGCCCCGTTTGGTTACTTGCACTCGCTGGTGGGGTTGGACTTTTGCAAGAATCGGGGGCCATTGGAGCATTTTATTTTTTAAATCAGAAAAAAGTGCCCAATGTGGGAATTGAATCCGGGTCGTAACGGTCGAAAACCAACGGTTTAGACCATCCTTCCACCGACCCCTACCTATATATTTATTATATATTTATGGTTAATAGATATGAGGCTATTTTTGGTGATTGCTCACCCTTAACTTAGCATTTTAGTCAAAATTTACTTTTCTCTTACTGTTTCACTTTTTATATATACCAGCCGATTTTACTCTTTATGAAAACTAAATATTTTAGTATGCTTGCCACCATTTTATTGCATAATTTATCATCAATATTCATATTTGAGTCTACACAAAGTCAATTTTCTACTTTTGGTTTACATAGTTTGTGAGTACTTTAGACATCACCAGATTCATTCAGAGGAATAAAAATAATTTGGTGCTAATGATTAGCAATCAATGCCTAGAAACCTTAGGTGAAATCTTAGGTATTACAGAGGGTAAACTGAAAGTTCTTCTATAATTTAAAGGTTATACTTTTAACAGTCACCTCACTAGATTATTAAAACTGCTAACCTAGCATGCAATACTTCATTCTGAAGCACTATCATATTTACCTTTGTTTCTTCATTATTTATATTTTTATTCACTTTAACCTCAAAATGAATTGTCAAAATGAATGTTATAGAACTTTTACTTTATAAGTTGCATTTGGGCCACAATATGATGGAAATAAGAAATATTTGTAATTTGAATGGGGAAGTGTCTTTGAACCAAGGCACCGTAATCAGGTTGTTCAAGTAATTTTGTTTGAGTGAAAGGAATCTTGAAAACTACCCAAGGACCAGTAGGCTGTCCAACCATTGATGCCTTGTGCAAAGCTATGGAGGTAAAACCGACAATCAATCGCAAGCTGAGGTATCACAAACCACTACCATTAGTTACCTTCACAAACTAAGCACGGTTAACAAGAACTGCAGCTTTGTGTTACTCAAGAATTAACACCTGCTCAGGCAAACCACCAAGTGGAAGTGCACAAGAAATTGATAGCAAATCTGCACAATATAAATTTCATAATGATTACTTGCAATGAGAAATAGGTCTATTATTGTAATCTTGGCTCCTAAAAGCAGTGGCTGAGCCCAGGTAAACCTCCTGTACTGTTTCAAATGTGGGTGCTTCAGACATAAGTCAATGCTTGGTGTAATTTTAAAGAGATAATCCACTACAAGTTCATTTCAAATGGTCGAACCATCAACGCCAATCTGTATTCTGAACAGCTGGAGTAGTTTTATACTGTTTTGAAGCATAAGAGAGTACTTCAATGAACAGAATCTCTAAAACAGGCTAAAAACCAAACCACATACAAGCTCCAGTATGTTGAAGTAATTGAACTGTTGCCACATCTAGAATATAGTCAGGACCTTGTGCACCACCGATTGTTCTGGTCAATGTCCCACTTCCTTATTTGCGGCACTTCATTGATCAGAATGAGTTGGAAGCTGAGGTGAAGGAATTCTTAGATTAGAATGATCAGAACTGCTATAGCCGCAAGATCAAAGAACTGGCTGGCTTAAGATGGTGCAACATGGCTTATACTTTGAATCCTAGGTAATTTTGTTATAAAGTTATGGATTAAAGTGACCAAAATTCACTCTCTATAGTTCTAAGAACATTAATTCCAAAATATTCTCACCACAACTAAGAACAAATACAATCAAACTTCATTATAACAACATCAGTTGGGACTATTCCTTATAACCTTGTTGCTTTTATAACAATGGTTAAACAAATTGGAAAGTAAAACTTGTGAATTTAGCATTATGATGTTTTAATGAGGCTGTGTGCTATTATAACAAAGCACTCCAATATCTTTCTTTTTGATAGAAATGAAGTATATACTATTTTGTGTCGGTTAAGTTGTGAACATTCCGACAAAATGAAATGGTAAAACTGTTTCCTATCTACAGTCACAGATCTTGTTATACCAGATTCCTTATAATAACTACTCCATTATAACATCATAATTGTGAGGTACCAAGTTTTAAGTCCCAATTGTTTTAATAGTGGTTATAAACCAACAACATATATATAATCTCTTGATCCCAAGTGATATTGCTATAGCAACTAGATAAGTTTATTTAGAATAGGAAAATGTTTTAATTCCTAATATGGATTATTTTAATGCAAAAATGTAGGATTGTCTGGGAAGTCATTGTTCAGTCAAAAGTTACTTTTTAGAACCAACATTTATTTTATTGTGGTATCAGCCTACAATATACATTATTGTGTGAGGATCTGATTTCAAGTGTCTGGGAGAATTTCCAGCATTTACTGTAGAGGTATATACAGTAGAACCTCCCTTTAGCGTACACCTCTCCACAAAGTCAGTTTTCATTGTCAAAATTACGATTTTCACAATTTAGCAACTCTCCGGTAAGAGGACACCTCTCCCTAAAGGACACTTTGGCTCTGCAATTAGATGTTGTCCTTTACAGGGAGGCTCTACTGTATTAGAAAAATGAATGTATGTGGTTCTGTGGTTTTCTAACAAAATTATTAACTATAAATTTACTTTTTGGACACTCTGTAAATATATGCCTATGATTATTTTATGAAAGGTTAACAATTTCTAGAATTTTTTTTACAAATCTATTAGTGAAATTATTTTTTTGTGGCTAGCATAGATGATGCAATGATGGAATTCAATTGAAACAAAAATACAGTATAACCTCTTTAATTCAATAAAAAATTCTGATTCCTTTGGGTGTATTGGGTGTAAGAGGTTGGGGTATAACTAGGCTAACATTCTACTTATTTTTAATAATTAATAAATAAAAAATACCTTTCTAAAAAACATTTTATTTAACACAAGGTAATAAGACCAAATCCAAATACGTAAATAGTGTGTGACATTTTGGTAACAGCGTTGTTACCAGCTTGATGACATGATGGTATGATGATGAGATGGTAACAACGCTGTTACCGGAAACATCACACACTATTATTTGGATTTGGTCTTATTACCTTGTTTATAATCTATAATCCAAATTGTGCCTTATCATCCTTTATTTAAATGCACTAAAAGGAAAAAATAAAATATTGTATCTTCTGTCAATAAGCAATTAGATGTATCCGAGTGAAAATAAAAGGGGCGGGGGACAATCATCATGAATTTCGAACCTAATGTGATTTAATATGTAGCAACTGATTAGCGATTTTTATAATTGTTTGTTATATTTTTATCTCTTCTCTAAATATGATCGTCCCCCGCCGTTTTTATTTTCACTCAGATACATCTAATTGCTCAATGACAGAAGATAAAATATTTTATTTTTTCCTTTTTTAGTGCATTTAAATAAAAGCTTTTTTTAAAATGTATGTTTATTTATTAATTATTTATAGTTAGTTTTTAGTCATGAATTTATGAAACTTAGAATCAAAAGTTCACTGCGGATTAGGCCTTAAATAGACGGAAGCCTGCTCGCGGAGGATTGGTCAATTCCTTGTAAGAGGTGTAGCATTAGACTTAAAAAGAAATATAGAATTTTTTTTCATTCCTGGCCACTTCGACCACCCAGAAGTCTGAAAATTTGTACCCTTGCATTGTTCATTGGACTAAGTGAGTGTTAAAAGTTTCATACTTCTATGTGATCTGGAATTATATTAAAATTAAATTTATAATTTTGAAAGGCAATTCAAAAATGTGTCCTTTACTGGCCATTCTGACAACCGTGAAGTCTGAAAATTTGTCAACTAGCATTATCATCAGGTTCTAATAAGTGTACAAAGTATGAGATTTCTACGTGCTCTAGAAGTATACTAAAAAGCAATTACAAGATTTGTGGACAGACAGACATGGAGGCAAGTTAATTTAAAGCTTTTAAAAATAGCACTATATATAAACCACAAAAAATAAATATATAATTGTAAGAATTCCAGGTTTTTTAAAAGCTAAAACAGTCAACCCTATTGATATATTAGGGCTTTTTTAAAAAAGTCTTTTTGTGTAGGATTTTTTTGGATCATTTTTCTTAGATTTGCAGTCATTTAAGACTTGGCAGAAACTTCATCAGAAATCAGTTGAGAGTATGCTATCTAGGTCTGAAAATGTGATGTTTTGATGCGACATAGAGCAAACAATGAACCTGCGAATCATTTCCCATGGCAAGGAGATCGCTGGCAATGGCCATTACTCAGGACCCTGCTGGACCTTTTAAAATAATACATTTACTTCTTCTCCATAACTCCCTCAACAGGAACAGTTAGAGCAGACATCTAGGGCCTAGATAACATTATGTGCTAATGATCTTAATATCTGTAATCCTTTGTTATTCATTTGTGTGGCTTTTCACCTTGTAACTAGTTTATAGGAAATGCTTAGTTCTAGCCATGGTTGATAGATAGGTTCTATATTACAGTAGAACTACCTCCCTGTAAAGGTCACCTAATTGCAGAGTCAAAGTGTCCTTTAGGGAGAGGTGTCCTCTTACCGGAGAGTTGCTATATAGTAAAAATGGTAATTTTGCAAATGAAAACTGTCCTTTGTGGAGAGGTGTCTGCTAGCGGGGTGTCCGCTAAAGGGAGGTTGTTCTACTGCATTAGCAGAAATTGTTTACCAACATCTTTTCTTATCCCTATATGGACCAGGTTATTTTTGTATT
>CP092867.1:124288197-124309866 GCA_030710605.1 Cordylochernes scorpioides
AAAAGCTGGTGCATCGCGTAAATATTTCATAGGTTTAAAAAAAATTTGCCAAGTTACTTTTTGGGGACAGTACTGAAGGTATCTGCGTAAAACAGTAGGTTAGTGACTGAAGGAAGTTGCTTGGGGATTTGTTCTCTTTGGTCGGGGTCCACTGCTCACCTATTGTTGTGCTTACTAAAAATAGGTACACAATATGGGTACTATATAGGAACATGGCCCACAGCAGCCCCCTTAACAGTCCTACCATGAGAAGGTAGAGAACATAGGACTGCCTGGAACATGTGGGGTTAGACTCGCAGAGACTTCTATCATTGAGTGTGAACCAATTTCAAATGTTTGACCCCCACTGTGATTTCCCATATTGTACCTGAGGTCCATATGCCTGGGCATACTCGATTGTGGCTAAATTCATTTGAAGATAGTCTAATACAACAGTCTTGTGAACATCGTGTGGCTAGACCCCGTTTCTCAGACCTGAGGGGTCATTCCACTAATGGTTGGCTCTCAGGCAGTATCTACATGCAGGAAGTCAAAAAACAGCTCCTACCTGAATGAACATAAAACATGGGATATATGGGAGGTTCCAGTGACTTCAGCAGCTGATATGCAAATGTAAGTGGTCGTTAATTCCAACAACCAGCTGACCTCAACCTGAATGTGCAAAACAAGTTTGGTTATACAGTTTGAAAGTTTCAGCAGGTCCAGGACATTAGAGGGGGAGGGGCGCTGCACAACAATTATTTATTGTAAAAATACACCCACTGAGGCATCCACCTTCGGCAACTCGCTTGACCTAGACGTGAAACATGAGATATTAAATCTCAGCTTGACATTAAGATCCATCTTGGCAATCCTGGGGAGGACACCAGAAAATGTTCCTCTCCATCCTTGTGGAGTCGCCATCTTTGAAGAACTGAAACACCCAACACACATCCTCCTTCCTCTCTAGCTATACATACTTACTCAGTAGTCTGGGTTCCACCATTGAATTACTGAAACACCCAACACACAGCCTCCTCCTTCTCTAGCTATACATACTTACTCAGTAGTCTGGGTTCCACCATTGAATTACTGAAACACCCAACACACATCCTCCTTCCTCTCTAGCTATACATACTAACTCTGTTGTCTGGGTTCCACCATTGAAGAACAGAAACACCCAACACACAGCCCCCTCCCTCTCTAGCTATACATACTTACTCGGTAATCTGAGCTCCATCATTGAAGAACAGAAACATCCAACACACAGCCTCCTCCCTCTCTAGCTATACATACTTACTCGGTAATCTGGGCTCCACCATTGAAGAACATAAACATCCAACACACAGCCCCCTCCCTCTCTAGCTATACATACTTACTCAGTAGTCTGGGTTCCACCATTGAATTACTGAAACACCCAACACACAGCCTCCTCCCTCTCTAGCTATACATACTTACTCAGTAGTCTGGGTTCCACCATTGAAGAACAGAAACATCCAGCACACAGCCCCCTCCCTCTTTAGCTATACATACTTTCTCTGTAGTCTGGGTTCCACCATTGAATTACTGAAACACCCAACACACATCCTCCTCCCTCTCTAGCTATACATACTTACTCGGTAATCTGAGCTCCATCATTGAAGAACAGAAATATCCAACACACAGCCCCCTCCCTCTCTAGCTATACATACTTACTCGGTAATCTGAGCTCCACCATTGAAGAACAGAAACATCCAACAAACAGCCTCCTCCCTCTCTAGCTATACATACTTACTCTGTTGTCTGGGTTCCACCATTGAAGAACAGAAACACCCAACACACAGCCCCTTCCCTCTCTAGCTATACATACTTACTCGGTAATCTGGGCTCCACCATTGAAGAACAGAAACACCCAACACACAGCCCCCTCCCTCTCTAGCTATACATACTTACTCTGTTGTTTGGATTCCACCATTGAAGAACAGAAACACCCAACACACAGTCCCCTCCCTCTCTAGCTATACATACTTATTCAGTAATCTGAGCTCCACCATTGAAGAACTGAAACACCCAACACACATCCTCCTTCCTCTCTAGCTACACATACTTACACTGTAGTCTGGGTTCCACCATTGAAGAACAGAAACACCCAACACACAGCCTCCTCCCTCTCTAGCTATACATACTAACTCTGTTGTCTGGGTTCCACCATTGAATTACTGAAACACCCAACACACATCCTCCTTCCTCTCTAGCTATACATACTAACTCTGTTGTCTGGGTTCCACCATTGAAGAACTGAAACACCCAACACACAGCCTCCTCCCTCTCTAGCTATACATACTTACTCTGTAGTCTGGGTTCCACCATTGAAGAACTGAAACACCCAACACACAGCCTCCTCCCTCTCTAGCTATACATACTTACTCTGTTGTCTGGGTTCCACCATTGAAGAACTGAAACACCCAACACACAGCCTCCTCCCTCTCTAGCTATACATACTTACTCTGTTGTCTGGGTTCCACCATTGAAGAACTGAAACACCCAACACACAGCCCCCTCCCTCTCTAGCTATACATACTTACTCTGTTGTCTGGGTTCCACCATTGAAGAACTGAAACACCCAACACACAGCCCCCTCCCTCTCTAGCTATACATACTTACTCTGTAGTCTGGGTTCCACCATTGAAGAACTGAAACACCCAACACACAGCCCCCTCCCTCTCTAGCTATACATACTTACTCTGTTGTCTGGGTTCCACCATTGAAGAACTGAAACACCCAACACACAGCCCCCTCCCTCTCTAGCTATACATACTAACTCTGTTGTCTGGGTTCCACCATTGAATTACTGAAACACCCAACACACATCCTCCTTCCTCTCTAGCTATACATACTTACTCGGTAATCTGGGCTCCACCATTCAAGAACAGAAACATCCAACACACAGCCTCCTCCCTCTCTAGCTATACATACTAACTCTGTTGTCTGGGTTCCACCATTGAATTACTGAAACACCCAACACACAGCCTCCTCCCTCTCTAGCTATACATACTAACTCTGTTGTCTGGGTTCCACCATTGAAGAACAGAAACACCCAACACACAGCCTCCTTCCTCTCTAGTTATACATACTTACTCGGTAGTCTGGGTTCCACCATTGAAGAACAGAAACACCCAACACACATCCTCCTTCCTCTCTAGCTACACATACTAACTCTGTTGTCTGGGTTCCACCATTGAATTACTGAAACACCCAACACACAGTCCCCTCCCTCTCTAGCTATACATACTTACTCGGTAATCTGGGCTCCACCATTGAAGAACAGAAACATCCAACACACAGCCCCCTCCCTCTCTAGCTATACATACTTACTCTGTAGTCTGGGTTCCACCATTGAAGAACAGAAACACCCAACACACAGCCCCCTCCCTCTCTAGCTATACATACTTACTCTGTTGTCTGGGTTCCACCATTGAATTACTGAAACACCCAACACACAGCCCCCTCCCTCTCTAGCTATACATACTAACTCTGTTGTCTGGGTTCCACCATTGAATTACTGAAACACCCAACACACAGCCTCCTCCCTCTCTAGCTACACATACTTACTCTGTTGTCTGGGTTCCACCATTGAATTACTGAAACACCCAACACACAGTCCCCTCCCTCTCTAGCTATACATACTTACTCGGTAATCTGGGCTCCACCATTGAAGAACAGAAACATCCAACACACAGCCCCCTCCCTCTCTAGCTATACATACTTACTCTGTAGTCTGGGTTCCACCATTGAAGAACAGAAACACCCAACACACAGCCCCCTCCCTCTCTAGCTATACATACTAACTCTGTTGTCTGGGTTCCACCATTGAATTACTGAAACACCCAACACACAGCCTCCTCCCTCTCTAGCTATACATACTAACTCTGTTGTCTGGGTTCCACCATTGAATTACTGAAACACCCAACACACATCCTCCTTCCTCTCTAGCTATACATACTAACTCTGTTGTCTGGGTTCCACCATTGAATTACTGAAACACCCAACACACATCCTCCTTCCTCTCTAGCTATACATACTAACTCTGTTGTCTGGGTTCCACCATTGAAGAACAGAAACACCCAACACACAGCCTCCTCCCTCTCTAGCTATACATACTAACTCTGTTGTCTGGGTTCCACCATTGAAGAACAGAAACACCCAACACACAGCCTCCTCCCTCTCTAGCTATACATACTTTCTCTGTAGTCTGGGTTCCACCATTGAAGAACAGAAACACCCAACACACAGCCCCCTCCCTCTCTAGCTATACATACTTACTCTGTAGTCTGGGTTCCACCATTGAAGAACAGAAACACCCAACACACAGCCCCCTCCCTCTCTAGCTATACATACTTTCTCTGTAGTCTGGGTTCCACCATTGAAGAACAGAAACACCCAACACACAGCCTCCTCCCTCTCTAGCTATACATACTTTCTCTGTAGTCTGGGTTCCACCATTGAAGAACAGAAACACCCAACACACAGCCTCCTCCCTCTCTAGCTATACATACTTTCTCTGTAGTCTGGGTTCCACCATTGAAGAACAGAAACACCCAACACACAGCCTCCTCCCTCTCTAGCTATACATACTTACTCTGTTGTCTGGGTTCCACCATTGAAGAACAGAAACACCCAACACACAGCCCCCTCCCTCTCTAGCTATACATACTTACTCTGTTGTCTGGGTTCCACCATTGAAGAACAGAAACACCAACACACAGCCTCCTCCCTCTCTAGCTATACATACTTACTCTGTTGTCTGGGTTCCACCATTGAAGAACAGAAACACCCAACACACATCCTCCTTCCTCTCTAGCTATACATACTAACTCTGTTTTCTGGGTTCCACCATTGAAGAACAGAAACACCCAACACACAGCCTCCTCCCTCTCTAGCTATACATACTTTCTCTGTAGTCTGGGTTCCACCATTGAAGAACAGAAACACCCAACACACAGCCCCCTCCCTCTCTAGCTATACATACTTTCTCTGTAGTCTGGGTTCCACCATTGAAGAACAGAAACACCCAACACACAGCCCCCTCCCTCTCTAGCTATACATACTTTCTCTGTAGTCTGGGTTCCACCATTGAAGAACAGAAACACCCAACACACAGCCCCCTCCCTCTCTAGCTATACATACTTTCTCTGTTGTCTGGGTTCCACCATTGAAGAACAGAAACACCCAACACACAGCCCCCTCCCTCTCTAGCTATACATACTTTCTCTGTAGTCTGGGTTCCACCATTGAAGAACAGAAACACCCAACACACAGCCCCCTCCCTCTCTAGCTATACATACTAACTCTGTTGTCTGGGTTCCACCATTGAAGAACAGAAACACCCAACACACAGCCTCCTCCCTCTCTAGCTATACATACTGTTATGTATGATATTAATATTCATTGAGATTTATTTATCATCATCATTTGCTTGTATAAATACTTTGTTTTAATTAAAATGTATGTATGCAAAAATGACTAGTGTTGCGTCGTAAATCTTTTAAACTAGATACATAATAAATTGGCGACGAAGGTAAATCTTTTATTAAGTTAAAGCTGATTAAATTCTTTTATTTTTACAAAGTTAAAGTTTAGGTAAGTGAACTTTATTTTTAAAATGGCAAATTTTGGAAACATTGAAGCTTTTGATCCTAAAAATCCAGAGAAATGGATAACATATTTGGAAAGAATGAATTTTTCCTTCCTGGCTAATGATATTGTAAAACCTGAAAGACGAAAGGCTATTTTTCTTACGCTAATAGGCGCTGAAACTTATGCATTAGCAAGATCGTTGGCCTCGCCAAAAGAGTTATCTTTCGTAGAATATGATAACTTAATTAAATTGTTGACCGATCATTTTTCTCCTAAGCCAAATATAATAGTACAAAGATTCTTGTTCAATAAAATAAATCAGGGTGATGAATCAGTTAGTGCTTATATTGCCGAGCTAAGAAGGTTAAGTGAAGATTGTGAATTTGTTGATCTAGATGACCGCCTAAGAGATAAACTAGTTTGTGGCTTGAGAAATGAATCTCTGGTTAAAAGACTATTGTCTGAAAAAGACTTGACCTTTGAAAAGGCTGTGAATTTGGCAATATGTGATGAATCGGCTAGTGCAGACGCCAGTATGTTGCAAGAAAAAATTACAGAAGTAAATATGATAAAAAAACTAGCAAAACTGAACCACCTAATTTTATATCGGGCAAAGTTCATTTTAAAGATTTCAAGAA
This sequence comes from Cordylochernes scorpioides, assembly GCA_030710605.1. Classification (NCBI taxonomy): domain Eukaryota; kingdom Metazoa; phylum Arthropoda; class Arachnida; order Pseudoscorpiones; family Chernetidae; genus Cordylochernes; species Cordylochernes scorpioides. The sequence continues at coordinate 124,294,431 of CP092867.1, forward strand.
AATGAAAAATAAAAGAATTATTTGCATACGTTGTAAAGGAAATCATATGCCAAATGTTTGTAAATTCCGTAATGCAAAATGTTTTAAATGTGGCAAAATAGGTCATGTACAAATGGCTTGCTTAACAAATGTTGGTAAATCGGGAAACCTATATAGGGCTAATAGTAATCCAACTTTATGTTGCCTGAGAAGGGAAGAGATAAGCAATCCTTATTATATAACAGCAAATCTGGATAACAACGATGTACACATGTTAATTGACTCGGGAAGTGAATACTCATTATTAAATAAAGAAACCTTTCTTGAATATTGGAAATTGACGCAACTTAAAAGATCCGAGATACTTCTAAATACTTGGTCATCCAGTCAAGTAAAAATTCTTGGGAAACTCTATGTTAAAGCAAGGCTATCCCATGGTAGTAGAAGTTTGCAAATTTTAGTGGCTGATGGTTTAGGTCCCAACATTCTGGGAAGGCAATGGTTTTCTGCTTTTCGCCTGAAGTTAAACTTTTAAAACTCATTGGAAACTAATCCTATTTCACCTGATTTCGAGGAATTGTTTAAGGAGGAAATTGATGCCTATAATGGACCTTTGATCCATATTGATATTCCTGATAATGCTGAGCCCAAATTTGTGAAGGCCAGAACCGTGCCGTTTGCTCTACGAAATTTAGTAGATGAAAAATTGCGAGCATTAGAGGAACAAGGAATTATTGAACCAATAAAATTTTCTAAATGGGCATCACCAATTGTTACGGTTCTAAAAAATGATGGAACAATAAGGATTTGTCATGATTACAAGACAACAGTTAACTTATATACCGACCCAGATAAATATCCACTGCCCACAATTCCACAACTTTTGGACAGGTTAAGAGGTGGTAAGGTATTTACTAAATTAGATATGGCCCAAGCCTATCAACAATTAAAGGTGGATGATGAATCTTCTGAAATTCTTACCATTAATACGCCCAGAGGATTGTATAGAGTTAAACGGCTTCCCTTTGGATTGAATTCCTCAGTCGGAACCTTCCAAAGATTTATGGACACTCTTCTAATGGGGATTGATGGAGTAGCAGTTTATTTGGACGATGTCCTTATATCAGGAATAAATTGCGGTGACCTTATGAAAAAACGGAAAAAGTTCTTTTGCGTTTCAAGGAAGCAGGACTCCGTCTTAAAAGAAACAAATGTAAATTTTATGTTCCAGAAATTGAATTTTTAGGATTGAAAATTGACAATAAAGGAATTCATCCATCCGAAGAAAAGTTGAGAGCAATTAAAGATGCCAGACCACCATCTAATAAAAAATAATTGATGTCTTTTTTAGGACTTTTAAATTACTATGAGAGGTTTTTAAGAAATAAAGCCACAGTAGTTGAACCTCTTCATAGACTTTTAGACAGTAATAATCCTTGGAAATGGAACAGAGAGCATCAAAGAGCCTTTAAAGAAGCTAAAAGCTTAATCAGTTCTGAGTCTGTTTTAGCTCATTTTGATGATAATCTGCCTATTCTGGTCAGCTGTGATGCTTCTGAGTATGGCATTGGAGCCATATTGTCCCCAAGTAGATCATGGAGTTGAAAGACCAGTTGTATTCACCTCTCGAACTTTAAATAAAACTGAGAGAAGATATGCAGTAATTGATAAAGAGGCATTAGCGGTTATTTTTGGTGTATCAAAATTTTCACAGTATCTTCTAGGGAGAAAATTTAAAATATTAACGGATCATAAGCCCCTAGTTGGAATGTTTAACCCCAAAAAGCCGATACCTCAAGTGCTATCGCCGCGCATGTTGAGATGGTGTTTGACTTTGGCTGCGTATACTTATACTATAGAGTATAAACCGGGAAAAGTGAATTGTAATGCCGATGCATTAAGTAGACTGCCTTTAAATGAATGTCCAAGTGTAGTTCCGAACCCTTCAGAGGTGTTCTTTATAGAATCGGAACATGCTGCAATTAATTCTTCGGAAGTGGCAAAAATAACTAGTAAAGATCCAATCCTTTCTAAGGTTAAATTCTGGGCAATGAATGGGTGGCCTGAAAGGAAAGTTGATGATAGATTTAAAGATTTTGTCTCCAAATCTAATGAAATATCAGTTCATAAAGATTGTTTATTGTGGGGGAGCAGGGTGATTATACCTGAAAGATTAAGAAAAGATATTTTAAATCTTTTACATGATACACATATTGGCATAGTGGGGACAAAAGCGCTAGCTCGAGGATTATGCTGGTGGCCCAAGATGGATGGAGATATTGAACGGATGATATCCAGTTGTGCGGTTTGTTTGTCGTGTAGTCACGATCCGCCAAAAACTGACGTATATCCTTGGATTTGGCCATCAAGACCTTGGTCGAGACTACATATTGATCATGCGGGTCCCTTTCAAGGAAAACTCTTTCTGGTTGTAATAGATGCCTATTCTAAGTGGATTGAGGCTAAAATCGTGTCTACAACATCTACTGAAACTACCATCAATAGCCTAAAGGAAATATTCTCGACCCACGGGTTGCCGGATGTGATAGTTTCAGATAATGGTACATCCTTCACATCGGAACTTTTCAGGACTTTCTTAAAAAGAAATGGCGTGAGGCACATTTTGTGTGCGCCTTATCATGCAGCGTCAAATGGGCAGGTGGAAAGAGCTATTCAGACGCTTAAAAATCTGTTAAGAAAGAACAGCTCGGGAAATTGGACGACTAGGTTATCTAGATCGTTGTTATCCATGAGAATAGCTATAAACAGCACAACGCAGAAATCCCCAGCACAGTTGTTGATGAACAGAAACCTGGAGAGTCTCATAAATAAATTTCATCCTGAAGGTGTGTCGGAGGGAAGGATGCGAAAGGAGGACAGGTTCATAAGAAATTGGAAACCCCATAGAGTGGGTGAATGAAGGACAGGCAGTTATAGCACGAGGGTACCATGGCCCCAGATGGCTACCAGGTGTAGTGCGGGAAAAAACTGGTCCTGTTTCTATTAAGTTAGAGACAAATGACGGAGAAATTGTAAACCGGCATTTAGATCAAGTCAGGAGTTGTGAGGAAAGTGAAGCCTTACCATCTACATCATCGACCCCTCAAGTGACACCTGATTTTGAAAGACCTCCGGCTGTTCAAGAAACTGATTCTTCAGAAGGAACCCCAAAGCCTTGGTTGAGGAGATCCTTAAGAATAAGGAAACCTCCATCGTTTTTTGAAGGTTAAGTTATCTTTGGCTAATGGGGAGGAGTTGTTATGTATGATATTAATATTCATTGAGATTTATTTATCATCATCATTTGCTTGTATAAATACTTTGTTTTAATTAAAATGTATGTATGCAAAAATGACTAGCGTTGCGTCGTAAATCTTTTAAACTAGATACATAATACATACTTACTCTGTAGTCTGGGTTCCACCATTGAAGAACAGAAACACCCAACACACAGTCCCCTCCCTCTCTAGCTATACATACTTACTCGGTAATTTGGGTTCATCATTGAATTACTGAAACACCCAACACACAGCCTCCTCCCTCTCTAGCTATACATACTTACTCTGTAGTCTGGGTTCCACCATTGAAGAACAGAAACACCCAACACACAGCCCCCTCCCTCTCTAGCTATACATACTTAGTTGGTAGTCTGGATTCCACCATTAAAGAACTGAAACACCCAGCACACAGCCTCCTTCCCTCTCTAGCTATACATACTTACTCTGTTGTCTGGGTTCCACCATTGAAGAACAGAAACATCCAACACATAGCCTCCTCCCTCTCTAGCTATACATACTTACTCAGTAATCTGAGCTCCACCATTGAAGAACAGAAACAACCAGCAAACAGCCCCCTCCCTCTCTAGCTATACATACTTACTCGGTATCTGAGCTCCACCATTGGAGAACAGAAACATCCAGCACACAGCCCCCTCCCTCTCTAGCTATACATACTTACTCGGTAGTCTGGGTTCCATCATTGAATTACTGAAGCATCCAACACACAGCCCCCTCCCTCTCTAGCTATACATACTTAGTTGGTAGTCTGGATTCCACCATTAAAGAACTGAAACACCCAGCACACAGCCTCCTTCCTCTCTAGCTATACATACTTACTCAGTTGTCTAAGTTCCACCATTGAAGAACAGAAACATCCAACACACAGCCCCCTCCCTCTCTAGCTATACGTACTTACTCTGTAGTCTGGGCTCCACCATTGATGAACTGAAACACCCAGCACACAGCCCCCTCCCTCTCTAGCTATACATACTTACTCTGTAGTCTGGGTTCCACCATTGAAGAACAGAAACATCCAACACACAGCCCCCTCCCTCTCTAGCTATACGTACTTTCTCTGTAGTCTAGGCTCCACCATTGAATTACTGAAACACCCAACACACAGCCCCCTCCCTCTCTAGCTATACATACTTACTCGGTAATCTGGGCTCCACCATTGAAGAACAGAAACATCCAACACACAGCCTCCTTCCTCTCTAGCTATACATACTTACTCGGCAATCTGAGCTCCACCATTGAAGAACAGAAACACCCAACACACAGCCCCCTCCCTCTCTAGCTATACATACTTACTCAGTAGTCTGGGTTCCACCATTGAATTACTGAAACATCCAAAACACAGCCCCCTCCCTCTCTAGCTATACATACTTACTCGGTAATCTGAGCTCCACCATTGAAGAACAGAAACACCCAACACACAGCCCCCTCCCTCTCTAGCTATACATACTCACTCAGTAGTCTGGGTTCCACCATTGAAGAACTTAAACACCCAACACACAGCCCCCTCCCTCTCTAGCTATACATACTTACTCTGTAGTCTGGGTTCCACCATTGAAGAACAGAAGCATCAAGCACACAGCCCCCTCCCTCTTTAGCTATACATACTCACTCGGTAATCTGAGCTCCACCATTGAAGAACAGAAACATCCAACAGACAGCCTCCTCCCTCTCTAGCTATACATACTTACTCGGTAATCTGAGCTCCACCATTGAAGAACAGAAACATCCAGCACACAGCCCCCTCCCTCTCTAGCTATACATACTTACTCGGTAATCTGAGCTCCACCATTGAAGAACAGAAACACCCAGCACACAGCCCCCTCCCTCTCTAGCTATACATACTTACTCGGTAATCTGAGCTCCACCATTGAAGAACAGAAACATCCAACACACAGCCCCCTCCCTCTCTAGCTATACATACTTACTCTGTTGTCTGGGTTCCACCATTGAAGAACAGAAACACCCAACACACAGCCCCCTCCCTCTCTAGCTATACATACTTACTCTGTAATCTGGGTTCCACCATTGAAGAACTGAAACACCCAACACACAGCCCTCTCCCTCTCTAGCTATACATACTTACTCTGTAGTCTGGGTTCCACCATTGAAGAACAGAAACACCCAACACACAGCCCCCTCCCTCTCTAGCTATACATACTTACTCTGTAGTCTGGGTTCCACCATTGAAGAACAGAAACACCCAACACACAGCCCCCTCCCTCTCTAGCTATACATACTTACTCTGTAGTCTGGGTTCCACCATTGAAGAACAGAAACATCCACACACAGCCCCCTCCCTCTCTAGCTATACATACTTACTCGGTAGTCTGAGTTCCACCATTGAAGAACAGAAACATCCAACACACATCCCCCTCCCTCTCTAGCTATACATACTTACTCTGTTGCCTGGGTTCCACCATTGAAGAACAGAAACATCCAACACACAGCCCCCTCCCTCTCTAGCTATACATACTTACTCGGTAGTCTGGGTTCCACCATTGAAGAACTGAAACACCCAACACACAGCCTCTCCCTCTCTAGCTATACATACTTACTCTGTTGTTTGGGTTCCACCATTGAAGAACATAAACATCCAACACACAGCCCCCTCCCTCTCTAGCTATACATACTTACTCTGTAGTCTGGGTTCCACCATTGAAGAACAGAAACACCCAACACACAGCCCCCTCCCTCTCTAGCTATACATACTTACTCGGTAATCTGGGCTCCACCATTGAAGAACAGAAACATCCAACACACAGCCCCCTCCCTCTCTAGCTATACATACTTACTCTGTTGTCTGGGTTCCACCATTGAAGAACTGAAACACCCAACACACAGCCCCCTCCCTCTCTAGCTATACATACTTACTCGGTAGTCTGGGTTCCACCATTGAAGAACTGAAACACCCAACACACAGCCCCCTCCCTCTCTAGCTATACATACTTACTCTGTAGTCTGGGTTCCACCATTGAAGAACAGAAACACCCAACACACAGCCCCCTCCCTCTCTAGCTATACATACTTACTCGGTAGTCTGGATTCCACCATTGAAGAACAGAAACACCCAACACACAGCCTCCTCCCTCTCTAGCTATACATACTTACTCTGTAGTCTGGGTTCCACCATTGAAGAACAGAAACATCCAACACACAGCCCCCTCCCTCTCTAGCTATACATACTTACTCTGTTGTCTGGGTTCCACCATTGAAGAACAGAAACACCCAACACACAGCCTCCTCCCTCTCTAGCTATACATACTTACTCTGTAGTCTGGGTTCCACCATTGAAGAACTGAAACACCCAACACACAGCCCCTCCCTCTCTAGCTATACATACTTACTCTGTAGTCTGGGTTCCACCATTGAAGAACTGAAACACCCACACACAGCCCCCTCCCTCTCTAGCTATACATACTTACTCTGTAGTCTGGGTTCCACCATTGAAGAACTTAAACACCCACACACAGCCCTCCTCCCTCTCTAGCTATACATACTTACTCTGTAGTCTGGGTTCCACCATTGAAGAACTGAAACACCCACACACAGCCCCCTCCCTCTCTAGCTATACATACTTACTCTGTAGTCTGGGTTCCACCATTGAAGAACTGAAACACCCAGCACACAGACCCCTCCCTCTCTAGCTATACATACTTACTCAGTAGTCTGAGTTCCACCATTGAAGAACTCAAACACCCAACACACAGCACCCTCCCTCTCTAGCTATACATACTTACTCTGTAGTCTGGGTTCCACCATTGAAGAACAGAAACACCCAACACACAGCCCTCTCCCTCTCTAGCTATACATACTTACTCTGTAGTCTGGGCTCCACCTTTGAAGAACTGAAACACCCAACACACAGCCCTCTCCCTCTCTAGCTATACATACTTGCTCTGTAGTCTGGGCTCCACCTTTGAGGAACTGAAACACCCAACACACAGCCCCCTCCCTCTCTAGCTATATCTCTTTACTCGGTAATCTGAGGTCCATCATTGAAGAACAGAAACACCCAACACACAGCTCCCTCCCTCTCTAACTATACGTATTTACTCTGTTGTCTGGGCTCCACCATTGAAGAACCGAAACACCCAACACACAGCCTCCTCCCTCTCTAGTTATACATACTCACTCGGTAGTCTGAACTCCACCATTGAAGAACTGGAACATCCAACACACAGCTTCCTCCCTCTTAACAAGCACCTACTTCAGAGTTACTAAAAAGTTTACACGATGCTCCTTCAGCAGGTCATATTGTGGGGAGTTTCAAAGACCTGTGAAAGATTTAAAAGCAAATATTTCTGTCCCGGACTTCTCCGAGACATACAGAAAAATGTTTCTCGTTGTAAAGAGTACCAAAGAGCAGACAACTCAAAAGCCAATTGGATTACCTAAACCCATCCCTTCTGCAACCTCCTCCTTTCAAAAAGTTGGAATGGATCTCCTTGGAAGATTTTCAAGTCTGATAGTGTTAATAAGTGGATCATAGTGTGCACCGACCATTTAACCCGATTCACTTTTACTAAGGTCTTACCCACAGGAGAGGCAAATGAAGTTGCAAGTTCTTGATGGAAGAAGTTTCCCTCCAACATGGAACCCCCAGAAAAATCATTACGGCTTGTTTTTCAATCAAAGATGATAATTTAACTTACTAACCAGTGCTCTTCCATATACAGGTTTACAGCAGCCTATCATTCTCAGACGAATGGCTTAACAGAAAGACTTAACAAAACATTGGCTAACATGCTGCGATGTATGTGGGCGTTGAACAAAGTGATTGGGACGTTAACCTTCCCTACGTCACTTTTGCCTACAACACGGCCAATCAGGACACGACAGGTTTTATGTCATTTAAACTGGTCCATGGATGCGAAACTGAAACGACTGTAGAAACTCTATTCCTAAATCCAAATGAAGATCTCCAAGAGGAATACAGCCAGTAGATTTCAGCTCGAGTTAAAGACGCTAGGCACGATTGGAAACTTTAAAGGCCCAAGAAATAGAAAACTTAGATATAAACTCTTTGGGATCTTTGGGAATGCTTCATTTCGAACTACTTGGGAGAAGAACGGGAAGAATAATCCTTCCAACGCAGAGGCGAAATAGGCTTAGGAGTTGTGTACCGCTGGGGGCAACATTGGCTCGCGCTAGGTGAGACTGTTCTTGTACCGAGTAAAAGTTAAAAAAACCGCATTTATGAGAGAGGATAGAAATCATATTTACCATGAATCCTCCATGATAAAGTCTCATTTTCCTATATATTTGTGTTATAAGAACACTAGCAAATGTACATCCGCTCTCTACTTATTCAATTCTTGTCAATCCAAATTTATGTTTGCTACTTTTCCCTACCAAAGATACTGAATCAACCATTGGAAAACTTTACATGGGGGGTAGCTGAATATGAAGATTAACATATTAGCTTTTCAAAGACTAAATATTACAAACCATGTATCTGAAATTTTATTTTTATATTTTGTAATTTCACTTGTTTCATATTTACAAGTATATTTACAAAGGGTATAAGTGTGCAAAGTTTGCGGTGAGAAGCGGCGAAACAGCGTTGCAGCGACATGTAAAACTAATATATGGACAAATAACATACATGGTATGATAGTTTATTTGAATCTGGAATCATCGAGGATAAACGACCTATAATATTGTTACGTCGTACCCAGACGCTATTCGTGTACTTTGTCTACTTAGGATGCCACAAAGATACATACGTGAGTTCGAAGAGATTGCAGCTAAAGTTAGCGCTTTATTGTATCTCACTTAACAGAAGGAATACAACAGTGGGACTTGCCTTCGACCTCCTTGGCAGAACAATCCTTGGTGCCGTGGACGTCCTCTTGTGAAGCGTTCCGCTCCACATTATACACATGCAGCCTGGCCCACATTGCCTTTGTAGGTCGCTCCGATGTCAGTCTCTCCTGGCACCGCCTTGTAGGATCATCTACATGTCCGGAGGCAAGTCGCCACGGCTTCTCCTTGCCGCAGATGTAACTAGACTCTGTCCTCCCTCACACAGGAATGCTGTTTTAGCGCCTGCCACAAGGCAGCGGGGGCCGCTAGATTCCACCCCTCTTTCTCCCAACTTTACTCTGGTATCTTGGCCTTGTCGTCCACGTTACACTGCCCCCTTCCCAATCCTTTTCGTCCCGAAAAGTACTGATTTCACCAGCGGCGCTGATCGGCGGCCCTTTGATCTCCCTGACGTCTCTGGCCACATGAGGCTCGTCAGCCTCTCGGAAGCATAGCGGCAGGATTAGCGTCAACCCTTGTTTGCAGAACCACATCCCCATCGGACTTTCTTCTCATTCGCGCGACGGGGATGTAGATGGTCGATCTTTACAGTATAGGCGTCCAACTGATCCACACTGACCATATCGGGGCCGTCCGGCACGTAATCAACCATGTTAGATTTCCAGAGGTGACCGGGAAAGTTCCTTTCTTCTGTCGGTTTCGCATTTATTTGCAACTGGAGATTTCTTCTTCTATAAATTCTAGACCTGGACATCTCGATGCTGTCTTTGCCCTGGAGCATGGAATCCTCGAAATTGCTGAAGGTGTCAGACCGCACAGTAGTTTCAATTTCGGCACAACTTGTTCTAGGCGTTGGTGGTTGAGTCTGCACCTTGTCGGGCGAAGTAACGAAGGTAATGGGCAACCACTCGTAGCACATATTTTCAGCTTGTATTGCAGACGACGGCGATGACACATTGCGCGCTACTTCCGCGTAACAGACATTGTCGTCGGACTTCCACAGAGCGCCCAATGCTCTATCCCATTCAGTCGGGTCGCCAGCTCCAACTCCGGGGTGCTTCGACCATCTAGCCTTGTCGCACTTTCACGGAGCACCCAGCTTCGTCCCGTCCAGTTGGATCGCCTCTGTAGTCCCTGACAGTCTGGCACTGTCGCAGAAGTCAGCCACACCGTCACATTGCAGCTCACCAAGATCCTTGTTGTTTTCATGGAGTATTTCAGAAAGAATCCCAGGGGTTGAATTTCCGCACTGTGTCTTACCTGGAGGGCACTCTCCTTCCGTCCGCTTGATTTGGTTCAAAACACTCGTGCCACAGCCGTTGTCGGAGGCGATCAGCTCTCCCTCCTCCACTATACAACCAGTCTGGATCATTTCCTGCTGTCGACACTTTTCGGACTTCTGGATCACGGGAAAATCTTCTAGCGTAGATTCTGACAGTCCACTTACGACGTCTCCCGACGTGATGGTCTTTGTTGGGATGGTCTTGCCGGGATCTTCATCACCTGGACTCGTCTTTTGTCCCCTCAGACTTTGAATACGTGGGCTATTAGTGGCTGTGATTATTTTTGAAAAGCCATCAGGATTTTCTGGCTGGTATACATTGACCTTAAATTCGCAAGACATGGGTGTGGCAAAACGTTTGACATTCCGATTATGCTCGAGTCGGCTCATTCGAGATTCCAATGGAGTAATCCCTTCTTTAATCGATCTAACGTCTTCTCTGAACTCATCTAATTTCTGGTTTATTAGAGAGAGCTTGAGAAATTTATTGAATTTTTCAATTTCGAGGTAGGTTGGTTTTTCCATTTTCTTTTTAAATTAGCGCAAAATAAAATCTTCAATTGATATTAACTCAGCTGCAATCCCACTTCTGACACCAAGTGTTACGTCGTACCCAGACGCTATTCGTGTACTTTGTCTACTCAGGATGCCACAAAGATACACATGTGAGTTCGAAGAGATTACAGTTAAAGTTAGCGCTTTATTGTATCTCACTTAACAGAAGAAATACAACAGTGGGACTTGCCTTTGACCTCCTTGGTGCCGTGGACGTCCTCTTGTGAAGCGTTCCGCTCCACATTATACACATGCAGCCTGGCCCACATCGCCTTGTAGGTCGCTCCGATGTCAGTCTCTCCTGGCACCGCCTTGTAGGATCATCCACACGCCCGGAGGCAAGTCGCCACGTCTTCTCCTTGCCGCAGATGTAACCTGACTATGTCCTCCCCCACACAGGAATACTGTTTTTAGCGCCTGCCACATGGCAGCGGGGGCCGCTAGAGTCCACCCCTCTTTCCCCAATTTTACTCTGGTTCTTGGCCTTGTCGTCCACGTTACAATATGTATTGACTCCCAGTTCTAAAAATCAGCACAAATTGTTTCCTAAAACTATTGGGAGCAATATGCATAAAAATGCATAATCATTATCACTAAACTTAATGCATTAGTTACACTCATTTGTAAAAATGTTCACGCACAAGAGATTACCTTTCCACAAATATCCCAAAGTTGGCTATTATGCGAATTTCTTGTAATAACATTTTTTTAAAACAGCGTCATTTGAGAAACTTGTAGAAATGTTGCAGGTCTAATTTAGTATATTGGTATAGTGATATGGTAGTATCCTGACTTCTTAATCTTGGTGTGTGAAGGGTTGTGAGAGATTGAACTGTGAACTACATATCTACATATTAAGTGACCGGAAATGATTCCATAAAAGAGTATTGTGGATCTCTACACATATGTATCTACTAGCCGAATGACCCGGGCAACGCCCGTGTTTTACCCTATTGAATGTTTTGATTCAAATACTATTTGTTACAATTATAAATTGGCGCCTTAAATAAATGCATATGTTAGTTAATAACTATAGCCTATGTGCTTTATCTGTCTATGTACTGTTGGCTTCCGTAGGCGTCTCTTACAGGGAAAATGAGAGAGAGGATTCCATTTGGTTATTAACTAATATATGCATTTATTTAAGGAGCGACCCGCTCCAACACAATAGTTACAAAAACGAAAAAGCGAGTGGGGGGGGGGGGGGGGGCAAAGGTGGCGTGATCGTTGCCAACCAATAGGAGAGCGCCATTCCAAAACAAAAAAAAAAAAAAAAAAACGGTGACAGAGATGAAAACTGAAGAATTGATGACGCTCGGAACTGTATATAGAATGAAAGCATAGGGCGCCTCTCCCGTCAAAATAAACGTCAAAAGCTGACGCCATCTATTGACGTTTATTTTGACGGGAGAGGCGCCCTATGCTTCCATGAATCAATTTCCTCCCAGCATAATTTCCATCTATATGTATCTATATAAAATGAAAGGATTCAAGCACGAATATTTCTTTTATATACAATACAAACTTCTACTGTCCTTTCTGCGATGAAAAAATATATTGGGAGGGCTTGGCTCATCAGTGGTGAACTACTGGGTGGAAGGGTTCACCACTGGTGAGACAAGCCCTCCCGTGATATATTTTTTCATCGCAGAAAGGACAGTAGAAGTTTGTATTGTATATAAAAGAAATATTCGTGCTTGAATCCTTTCATTATATATATATATAGATGGCGCGTTATTGCCTTGATTTAACATATGTATCTATCAAATCTATATTTCAAGACTCACTCGGGTTGTTTAAATACCTATAATCTTTGGTAACTATCGGGTATTCTTTCACAAAAAAAAGTCAGGTCACTCATGTCCATCAGGATTGAACCAACTTCCCGGCCAGGTTCCTCTCGCCCGAGGTCCTTGGACGTCAATTCAGTCATTGGTGGCGAAGATATAGACGAAGTATCAGAGGAGTACACTACATCTACACAGAGTTAGGGTCTAGGACGGTATACAGAGAGATTCCTATTGGTGCCTTTGTAGCCCCAATCTTCAAGAGATTATAAAATTTCTAAAAACCTTACGCAAATAAGTTTCTTTGTAACTAAAAACATCAACATATTCAAAAATGTTATCCAATCGTCTACTGTATTGTTTATTACACTAGATTCTCTATCTGCTAGCTTGTATAGTGCTCTTTAGATTATCTTTTCACTTTTCTCTAAACAAATATTTCTCTTACTCCTTGTTGGGCTCTCTTGTTACAAAATGGAGTTCAGAAATAACACATTCTTAAAGACATATTTATAAAGAGATACTGTTGCTTGAATCAAGGACAGCTTCAATGATCCTAATGGGAAATTTCCTAACTTTGATTTTAACGTTACACACAATACAAGACATAGTAGATGGTCTTAGAGTCCGGGATATCCTCCAAGTGTCTAAAAAAAATATGCGGAGTTATTCCAGCACAATATAATACCTGATCTCAGAAAAAGGAAGGCATTTGAAAGTTAGATTAATTCAGTGAATATTTTGTAAATAAAAATCACTCTAAAGAGAAATAAATAAAGATAAAAGATGAACTTTTAACACTGAAAATCACCATCACAATAGTGGCAGCATCATCTTTCCTACTGGTAGAACGTAAATTATCATTCCACACTACCTGTAACGGCAGCTGGCATGCCTACAGGATATTATTGTATAGTAAATTATCAGTGAGCACATCACTGATGGTACTCTGTGGAGTTGTCTTTTTGACTTATTGTAATATATATCCACCACATGTAAACTTGTGTCGGTTGTTAGCCTAAAGAACTAAGTTAGAATAAAGACTTTTCTTTTAATTTTCCAGATACTTCTTGCTGCTTAACGTCAACTAACAAACACGAGGACGTTACATTACCTGATTCTTCGCACACATACTTCCGAAGTTGAAACGAATTGTTTCCATTTCTTACACAAGAAAATAGGGTTCTACAACAACAAACCAAGAATAAATATTGCGCAGAGGTCCAATGTTCCCCATATAACCATATCACCGTTAATATAGAAAATATAAAATCTGAAAATGTAAAAATAAAAACACATTTCTTTATCAGAAAAAAAAAAACTCGCAGTTGGCTGAATTATATTCACTCTCTTCAGAAATGTCCACATTTCCATCATCTAGATCGCTACGAAAATTTTCCAATTATGATATAGCGCAAAGTTTTAAAGTTATAAACAAATATTTGCAATTTATAATAATATATTTTTCAAGTAACACGAGGAATGTGCCATAAGTCCGTGGCCCGACCATGAGAACGAAATATTAGCAACTAATAAATTTTACCATATATACCTTAAAGCCTTGTATAAAGATATGTAAATTTGTAAGTTTCTACAACTAACCGTTTTTTTTTTTTTTTTTTTTTGCTATAGGTTCTGAAAGAGGACAAGAAACAGGAATCATCTAAAATGGAGACAAACGAGATTCGTGCTGTAATAAAATATCTTTGTGAGAAAGGAATGTCGCCGAAGGAAATCTATGAGGATATGGTGGGTACATAAATGGAAGATGCTCCTTCTATAGCACAGTAAAAAAAATGAGTAGCTGCATTTAAATTAGGGAGGATCAGCACCGAAGACGAACATCGACCAGGAAGACCTGTTGAGTCAGTTACTCAAGAAAATATTGACAAGATACATGATTTGGTTATGTTGGACAGATGACAGTTCGTCAGATAGAAGAGACCTTGGGTATTCCAAAAACAACAGTGGATCGGATCACGAGAGAACATTTGGGCCTCAAGAAGCTTTCTGCCCGTTGGGTTCCCAAACTTTTGACACCCGATCAAAAGTCTGTAAGGAGAAAGTTATCTTCGGTCAATCTTGCGTTATTTGAAGCCAATCCAGAGGAATTTGTTAATAGATTTTTTTTACCATGGATGAGACTTGGGCCCATCACTTTACACCAGAGTCCAAGCAACAATCCTTGCGATGGAGGCACTCCGGTTGCCCTCCCCCTAAACAGTTCCATCAGCAGGGAAGGTTATGGTGTCTGTCTTTTGGGATTCCGAGTGTGTACTTCTTCTAGACTTTTTGAATAAGGGTCGAATCATCACTGGCAATTATTACGCAAATCTTGTGAAGCAACTACGAGAATCTTTTGAAGAAAAGAGAAGAGGAGTTGTCCAGGAAGATTGTTTACCATCAAGACAATGCTCCGAGTCATCGGTCGCTGCAAGCCATGGCTGCTATTTATGATTCTGGCTTCGAACTTTTACCACACGCACCCTATTCACCAGATCTAGCTCCGTCTGACTTCCACCTATTTCCTCATTTGAAAAAAATAACTTTCTGGAATTCATTTTAGGTCAGATGAAAAGGTCATTGATGCTGTAACCTCATTTTTTGAGTCACTTGAAAAATCGTTCTTTTTGGAGGGCATAAAAGTATTAGAACATCGCTGGAAAAAGTGTATAGACCTTAAAGGGGATTATGTTGAAAAATAAATCATAATCATTTTATTAGTCATTTTCTTTATATGTCGGGCCACCGACTTATAGGTCACCCCTCGT
>CP092867.1:124309966-124418152 GCA_030710605.1 Cordylochernes scorpioides
ACAGACACGTTTCGATATATTCGAATTTCTTCATCATATAATGATTAGTTTGATATTAAACATCAAATTCATATATTTGAAATCAATATTAAGTAGATATAGCATTAATAGTGTTTAATAGATATGTATTTGTTAGTTTTTTCTTAGAAAAAATGAATATTTTGCACAAAATATCCTTGAAAACTAACGTTTAAAAAATAAATATGACACCAGTTACATTTCTCATTTATTTTTTCATGAAATTAGACATTTCCGGGGTCAATGTTATTTAATTTAGTGATATTGGAATCCTACATTGATGGTTTGGTGATGGCTTTAAACATCCCCGGGATTTCCTCTGCTCGTTTTCCTCCAGATACTGGTGTCAGAGCAGTCCCTGGAGCTTCTTCTCTGCGTGGGTTCGCTAGCCCCCTGTCCCAGAGCTGTCCCTGGAGCTTCTTCTCTGCGTGGGTTCGCTAGCCCCCTGTCCCAGAGCTGTCCCTGGAGCTTCTTCTCTGCGTGGGGTTCGCTAGCCCCCTGTCCCAGAGCAGTCCCTGGAGATTCTTCTCTGCTGAGGTTCGCTAGCCCCCTGTCCCAGAGGAGTCCGTGGAGGTTCGTCTCTGCTGGGGTTCACTAGCCCCCTGTCCCAGAGCAGTTCCTGGAGCTTCTTCTCTGCTGGGGTTCGCTAGCCCCCTGTCCCAGAGCAGTCCTGGAGCTTCTTCTCTGCTGGGGTTCGCTAGCCCCCTGTTCCAGAGCAGTCCCTTGAGCTTCTTCTCTGCTGGGTTCGCTAGCCCCCTGTCCCAGAGGAGTCCGTGGAGGTTCGTCTCTGCTGGGTTCACTAGCCCCCTGTCCCAGAGGAGTTCATGGAGGTTCTCGTCTCTCGCTGGGGTTTCGCTAGCCCCCTGCCCCAGAGGAGGTCGTTGAAGGTTCTTCTCGCTGGGGTTCGCTAGCCCCTGTCCAGAGGAGTTCGTGAAGGTTCGTCTCTGCTGGGGGTTCGCTAGCCCCCTGCCTCAGAGCAGTCCCCTGAAGCTTCTTCTCTGCTGGGGTTCGCTAGCCCCCTGTCCCAGAGGAGTTCGTGGAGGTTCGTCTCTGCTGGGGTTCGCTATGTCCCCTGCCCCAGAGGAGTTCGTGGAGGTTCGTCTCTGCCTGGGGTTCGCTAGCCCCCTGTCCCAGAGCAGTTCCTGGAGCTTATTCTCTGCTGGGGTTCGCTAGCCCACTGTCCCAGAGCAGTTCCTGGAGCTTCTTCTCTGCTGGGGTTCGCTAGCCCCCTGTCCCAGAGCAGTCCCTTGAGCTTCTTCTCTGCTGGGGTTCGCTAGCCCCCTGTCCCAGAGGAGTCCGTGGAGGTTCGTCTCTGCTGGGGTTCACTAGCCCCCCTGTCCCAGAGGAGTTCGTGGAGGTTCCGTCTCTGCTGGGGTTCGCTAGCCCCCTGCCCCAGAGGAGTCCGTGGAGGTTCTTCTCTGCTGGGGTTCGCTAGCCCCCCTGTCCCAGAGGAGTTCGTGGAGGTTCGTCTCTGCTGGGGTTCGCTAGCCCCCTGCCCCAGAGCAGTCCCTGAAGCTTCTTCTCTGCTGGGGTTCGCTAGCCCCCTGTCCCAGAGGAGTTCGTGGAGGTTCGTCTCTGCTGGGGTTCGCTAGCCCCCTGTCCCAGAGGAGTTCGTGGAGGTTCGTCTCTGCTGGGGTTCGCTAGCCCCCTGTCCCAGAGGAGTTCGTGGAGGTTCGTCTCTGCTGGGGTTCGCTAGCCCCCTGTCCCAGAGGAGTTCGTGGAGGTTCGTCTCTGCTGGGGTTCGCTAGCCCCCTGTCCCAGAGAAGTCCCTGGAGCTTCTTCTATGCTGGGGTTCGCTAGCCCCCTGTCCCAGAGAAGTCCCTGGAGCTTCTTCTCTGCTGGGGTTCGTTACCCCCCCTGTTCCAGAGCAGTCCCTGGAGCTTCTTCTCTGCTGGATCTGGAGATTCCCCTGCGTGTTTGCGCTTCAGCCTTTGCTCCAGGAGCAGTCTCTGAAGATCCACGTCCCAATTGCCTGCCTAGACTTAGTATAGTCCTCCCAGTTTCCGATTGCCAGCAACAATGGATGGAACGAGTATATTTTAACAAGTCTTTTAATATTTTTTTCTCCCGCTGATCTTAAAAGTTTAAAAGGCCATCAGGATGTTGGATAGGTTCAAAGCCGAACGTTTTACTCTCCATTTTGTAGATGAAGGGACATTTCTAAATAAAGATTTCTTTTAATACGCTTTTAAAACTTGATTAAAAGCTTCTTGTGCACTGGTGATCCTCTTCAATTTTTCTCCTTTTATATTAATATTATATTTCCTTCTTTCGTTCATATATTCGTGTAAGAATTGAATTTTGATGACCATTTCTCATCTTCAGAGAAAAAATACTAATCATCTTATCAAGATAGAATGCCAGGAATTCAGAGGGTAGTTTCAAAATGTAATACACTGGGAAATATGGAAACTGATGTTCAGGAAGCAACACGGAACTATATGTCATCAGCCTCCTCGCTGGCTTCAAGTTGCCTCAGTTCTAGCTCTGATGATCGCCAGAGATCTTCATGGCGCTCCCGTCTCTTGGCCTTTCTTGCTCCTCTGGCGCCCAATTGGCTTATTAGATCTGTTCTGTGACTCTCCAAACGAACGGAAACTTTTTCAGCAGCTTCCTTACGATGTAGGGTGGCCAAGGTTTTGAGAACTGGAAAAAGTATCTTCTTTGAGTGCATGGGGGGCAGTGAGGAATGGTTCGTTCTTTCTCATTCTTCAGGAAAAAAGCGTCCTCCGCCATGTTTTCCAACCTCTTTTTGAGAGATCTTCTGGCATCTCTGAGCTGTCGAATTCCTTGCAGAACCGCTCGCGGCCAAAGCTGACCCTTTTTTGGTAGATGATGAGGTTTTTCATTTCTATCTTTATATGAGATAATTTCGACCTCTTGTTCGAAATATTTGCCAATTATGTCGTCATAATCGTATGTTTCTTCATGGTATTGCTTGGAGGTTCTCTTGCCTGGCCAATAGTGGATGCACATATTGTCGTCAGGTATCAATTACAAAATTCTGTAAAATTGATAAAATAACACAACTAAAGCTATTGAGGAAAGAATTCAAGGCTTCTACTCTAATATTAGAATTTTAACTAAAACTATTAAATATTTAATATGTATATTATCTCTCTCTCTCTCTCATTATCCAATTTTAGATCAATCTTAGATTATTTGATCATAAAGATCAACTTAAGAATATCTCATTTGAAATCTACAATGGAAAAGAGGCATAACAAAAAACTGGAACATTGGGCTCAAAAATACCACGTATCATCATTGATCAGAGTCAAGAGTAATTCTAAAGTTTTTAACCTATCCCAATCTCACCACAGATGAAATGAATATACTGTCAAATGGTTAAAAACAAAGAATAATAGAAAAACCAGACCCTATAAAAATTATAAGTGAAGTAGAAATAGCCATAACAAAACTAAAAATCAAGACAAGAGTGAAATTAAACATAATATAACCAGTACTCTAAAAACGCCAAGTAACCTTCCTCCACATAATCCACACGAGAGAAAAATTATTTTAAAAAACTCAAACACAGAAAAGACCTGATAATTACACAGGCGGATAAAGGTGGATGAGGTAATCATGGACCGAATAGATTATTGCAAGCAAATGGATGAAATTTTAGAAGATCAAACCACATTTAAACCCTTTAATGAATTAGATAAGAAAAATGTGTATGTATGTTTAAAAAAAATAAAATTGAACAGGTTATCAAAAAGCAAGCATATTTCAAAATATGAACATACTTTATTTCTCTCGAACATGGAAAATAATGGTTATATTAATTGCAAACCAAAAGTACACAAGGAAAACTTACCTCTTAGACCCATAGCAGCATTCTATCATTCACCCTTAGCTCCAATAGCCAAATGTTTAACAGCTTTTCTACAGCCCATAATAAATAGTAAGTCTTTTCCATTGTCAATTTATAAAATACCGAAATGTATTAATGAATTACTTAACCTTAAAATAATACACAATAACCACATACTGTTTCGTTTGAATATAGAAGCACTTTATCCCAGTCTCCACCATGAATTAATTATAGAAAACACTAGAACCTTTTTAATTCAAAATAACAAAGATATCTCAAGCATTGAGAAGATAATTGATTTAATATCGTTATGTTTAAAAATAAACTTATTTACATTTATTTCGAAAACATATAAACAGGTTGAAGGTTCCCCCATGGGAAGTGTGTTATCCTCCCCTATAGCTGAAATAGTTATGCGTACTATAGATACGTGGATTACATCTCTACACCCTGAATACATTATTATATATAGAGATATATAGACGATATCTTTTACATATGTACAGACATCCAGCTTTCCCATATCCTAGCCTCCTTGAATAGTTATCATTCAAATATTAATATTACAGTAGAAAAAGAGAATAATGGTACCCTTCCCTTTTTAGATATTAAAATCATGAGGATAGAAGATAAATTATATACAGGGGTATGTTATAAACCATCCTTTATCCCGAACTACATTAAATATTCTTCATTCTGTCCTCTTAGCCATAAGATCAATATACTATAAAAACATTATCAAAAAATATTCACACATTGTTCTTCACCTCAATTAAAAACAGAAGAAACAATTATTAAATAGCAAAATATTATTAGAAACTTATCATCATCAGGTTACCCAAAACCTTCATTCTACGACCTTTTCATCAGACTACAGAAAATACCAAATCAATAATTCAAAAAGCAGAAATTTATAGAACATTATGCACAATCCCATATTCCCTTCAATCAGTATCCATAGCTAGAACACTTAGAAAATATGGTATCAAAACTATGTACAATAATTCTCCAAATTCAGGCAATATGATTAGAAACCCATTAACAAAGAATCAATCCAATATTCCACTAAATAGAAAAGAAGCCATATACTCCATATCATGTAATAACTGTAGTTCTAAATATGTAGGAGAGACTAGGAGAAAAGTTCATAATAGAATAGCTGAACATAAAAGGAATATTAACAATAGTGACCCAAGATCTTTAATAGTTCAACACATAAAAGAAACAGGTCATACATTTAACTTATCTCAACCCATAGTGTATTATGACAATATCCATAGTAAATACCAAAGACTTTAAATAGAATCTATGATAACCAAACGGCAAAAAAGCATAAACAGATGCATAGAAATATCAGAAACATACGAAACAATATGGTCAAATACATTTCTATAGATGTCTTCTATATATACCACGATAGTTCACGAATTTATTCAATTTAATTTGAAGTCTCGAGATATCATTCAACCATCACGTATCATCCACCATGCACGTACATTTTCAAAATTTGTGTATAACACAAAGATAATATATTACACCTATCCCCCGATTTACACGGTAGATACGTTCCTGAGAAAAACGTGTAAATCGGTGAATAGGTGTACACAGAAATAAAAATAAAATGCATTGACAGGTTAAAATATGTAGTCAGCACATAAGCTCGGGATTCCTCGTGAGATGTGTACACAGCGCATGTGTTCAATCACAATAGCATTTAGTATAGTGCGAAAAAAAAAACTTATTTGGAAAATCGTGTAAAAGCGAAAACGTGTAAAACAAGTACCGTGTAAATCGGGGGATAGGTGTATATTTTTCTCCCGGTTTTAATATCATTAATATTTAAAATATGTAAATAATATGCATTAGCGCACCATCTTTTTATTACTTTTTCCATTGCAGTAAGGGCAGTAGATATTGTTTTATTTTTAAAAGAATCATACGCGTCTAAAATAGTTTCTTATTTTGATTTAATAATAATATGTATATAAAAATAGTATATATCATCAATTTATTATCGTTATACACCTGTTGAAGGACTGACAAGTCCGAAAGCTTGAAAATAAAAAAATTGAACAAGAAACTTAGCCCTGGAAGCTTCATTTATTTTATAATATTATAAATCAGGGTAAAAAGCTTAATATATTTTCTTAAATTTAACCACGAGATTTCGAGCACTACCCTCCAGGTGGCAAACATGTTATTAAGAGTGAACGTGAAGGAAGCTATACATTGTATTTATTATTGTTTTAGACAACATTATCTATATGATGGAACAGTTTCGTAATTGATATTATAGTCAATATCATAGATAACTCTCTCCCACTTTCATTATCAATATCACATTCTGCCTGTTGAAGGGCGAAAGCTCTAAAGCTCGCGGTTAAAGTTAATGAAAGAAACTTTTAATGTGTGAGAAAGGAATTATAATTTAATGCTCTCAACTATTTAATGTATTTCTTTTTTATTTGTTATCCAGTTATAGAATTCTACTAACGAAGAGCTAGATCACCACGATTCACTCTCACCAAGTAACATGCAGGCCATGAAATAAATTTGCATAAATGTTTGTATCCATGTTGTATCAAACTGAGGTAAAATTTCTTAAATTTTCGTACATGACATCTTTTATTTTGGAAGCATTTATTATATAAATTTCACTTACAGTAAAAGCAGTTGCTAACTTCTACCCACCATGATTATCATGGCCTCGTCAGCCTAGGGCGGACTTTATTCCATGATCCACAAGGGATCTAATGGAATCTTGACAATCTGCCGAAGAGGTGTTAGCTGGCTAAGTGACTAGGCCAAATCTATGGCTAAAATATATATGGAAATTTTGCCGGAAGATATTTATGAAAAAGACCAAGGTCACCTCTTCCGTCAAAATAGACGTCAAAGTCAGAGGCCATCTATTGACCGTCTATTTTGACAGGAGAGGAAACCTTCGTCCCCTCACCCCCCTCCTAAAAATCTCATTTCCGCTACTTTGAGCAGTCAAAAAGTGCGTCCTTCACAATCATATTGAAGAGGCCTTCTACATCCAGACCATGAACTACCATTCATTCTCTATGTTAATGGATAGAAAAACGGGAGTTAGGATCTCCCCAGATATAGATATTTAGAACAAGCATGTCCAAACTCAAATCCTAACACGGGCCAAATAAAAAACTAATAAGATTATGTGGCCGCAAAAAAAAGAAAACAAGTAATAAATTTTTATAGTAACATTTATGTAGGCTTATTTTAAAAAATACTAATAAGAAAAAGAAAGTAAAGTTAATATTTTTCCCTGATATTTGGCATCTCTTTTCTGCTACCATCTTTCCTACTTCGGGAGAAATCTTGTTCACAGTGATTAATTTAAAACTGACCCAAGGTGAACGTCAGTAATTCTCGATCTGATTGGAGACTTATTTCCTTTCATAAGTGAAAATAACTGCTCGCACCGATATACTTCCAAACATGGACATAATTTCATATGCTAAATTTTCGAGTGTTTTCGAATCTGGCTGGCAAATATTTGTAAAATTCAGAAACGCCAACTTCAATTAATTTTGCCTTTAAATCTGAATCGCACTGGATATATATTACCTCCATTTGCATATGATTAGGTACTGATTCTATATTTATCGAGAAAATCGAAGAAAACAAAGTAAACTTGCCTTCCAAAGATTTGAAATCAGAAAACCTTGTTTCAAATTCATTTCTAAGACTTAAAATTTTTTCCGCATATTTTTGATACGATGCAGTTTCACCTAAACTTGATTTGTACATGTTGCATGTCGGAAAGTGCATTAAATCTTCGTTTTTCAACTGCTTTTCCCAAAGAACTAGCTTACATTTGAATGCATTAACCTGGTCACACATGTTGGTAATGATCTGATCCTTTCCTTGCAGTTTCAAATTAAAATCCGACAAGTGTTTTGTTATGTCAACCATGAAGGAAAAATCTTGCAACCATACTTGATCAGAAAACAAAGTGATGTCTTGATTCTGTTTTATTAAAAACTGACATATTTCTTCTTTCAAGTCCCAAAATTGTTTGAGAACCTTGGAGCATGATAGCCAACGTACCTCGGTATAGTATGATAAAAACTTGAATATTCGCTTTCTAATTCAGTTAAGAACAGAGAGAACTGTCGCTGATTTAAACCTCGAGATCTTATGAAATTGATTAATTTTTTGATAGGTGTCAACACATTTTTATTACCTTCGTACATAATACTTCCTGGTGTATAATGCAATGCGTATGATGAATATTGGAACTATCAGAAATTTCACTTAGTTTTTTTCGCAGTAATGCTACGAAACCGTTGGTTTTTCCAGTCATTGAAGGAGCTCCATCTGTTGCTACAGAAGTCAATTTTGATTGAGGTAAATTGTATTTTTGCAGAAGATCATTACGCAATTAAATATATCTTCTCCTGTAGTAGTGCCATGCATCGGTACTAGTTCCAATAATTCCTCAAAAATGTTGAAATCCGTGTCGCAAGCTCGAAAAAAAACCAGCTAACTGAGCTACGCCCCCAATGTCCGTACTCTCATCACAGGCAATGGAAAATGCTTCGAAACAAGATGATTTTTCTTTTATCTGATCATTTAAATTTCTGGCCATATCAGTAACTCTTTCCACAACGGTATTTCGAGACAAAGATATTGCTTGAAACGTCTTCACACTTCCAGGACAAACAATTTCTGCAGCTTTAATTAAACATTCCTTGATGAAAATGTTGGGTCACTTTACAAGGTCCTATCGAGGACATCTCAACCTTATACTTTGTCTTTTAGCTCAGCAACAACATTGTTTAGTTATATACCAACTTGGGTTAAAACTCAGATACATATGTATGAGGATATAGCGAACACAAAAAGGTCCATGTTTAATACATAATGTGCATTTTTGTTTCAGGGTAAAGTATCACAAACACATCTTTAAAATAATAAATCAAGGGTTTTATTGTTATCTCAATGGACCTTACAAATTTCATTTCATGGACAATTCTACATGGACTAAGAAATTTTTGTTTAAGGATTTCAAGCAATAATGATTTTTTCACCTATTAAAACCATAGATATGCCTTTCTCGACATACAAAACGTGCCATGATTTACAAACATACCAAAAAAAAAAAACCAGTGGAACATGAGCCTTTGTTCTACCTTGGTAGATTTTCTTACAAACTTTCGTTTGTTGGCAGTACTAAATGAACATAAAACCTATTTTCTTTATCAGACTCTAAGACTTCATACAAAAAAAAAAATATGAATTTCTCCTACCTATTAAAATAAGCTATAAATATGCCTCTTTGACATATTAAATATGCCCTAAATTAATAGAGAAGATGTTAACATACCATTTCTCCCCGGATGTCAGCGCTCCCTCAGGATCGACCTCTTCATTCGCCTACCCCCGTCAGGTAGCGCCTCTCGTTCCAAACTAAACTGTTATTTTTTTAAGCAGCGCCCCCAAGGCAAATCGTCATCTTCCTACAGAGTAAAAAAAAAAAGAAATTAATATTCTTAGAATATAATTAAATAATAAAATATTATTATTATTTTTAAAAGAGAAAATTTTGAAATAATAAATATAAATGCTTATCCTCTTTGAGAAATTTATATAATAATTTCTTCTTCAAGAAATTTAAATAACTAGACACACCCATTTTATCTAGATATGTGTGTGATCGATTTTATTCATTTTAGAATAAAATAAATAATAAAGGTAAAATTATATTATCTTTCTTATCAAGAGATAATTTGGATTAGTAATAAAATTAATAAAATCTAACATGTTTGCCCCTTTGAGAAATTTATATAATAATTTAATTCTTTAAGAAATTTTAAAATAAGGAAATATGTCCAATCTATCTGGATATGCCAGTAATTGGCTTTTATTCATTTTTAGAATAAAGAAAAATAAATTTAGTAAATTTTCGAAATGGCAATATAACCCTTTTGGGCGTTTCATATTGCATAAAAAAGGTGATTGGCATTAGTTAACATATGCACATATGTACATAGTTTGTATATCCTCCGCTGGACCTCTCTGCAATGGGCTTCGGGATCCTTGGGCAGGACCCGTGTCATCTCCAGCTGGGTGTCTTCCCCGGCTTCTGTTCTTTAAAGGCATATGTGTCATCTCCACCTTTCTGGACTTTAAAGGCATAGCTGTCGTCTCCAGCTGGGTGTCTTCCCCGGCTTCTGGTCTTAAAAGCATCGTTGAGATTCCTCGTTGGGGAATTCTCCATCTTTCTACAGCGGGTCTTGGAGTACACGCCCAGGGTTGCTTCCAGTTCTTCATTTTCCAATCCGCCTCGTTGTTGTCCTTCTGTGGAGGGTCGGCCGGTATCTTGGTCACGGTACCACCAGTGTCACCTCCGATTGGGCGTCCGCCCCTGCTTTGACCTTTAGAGCACCGTCGGCCACCGTTGTGGGATCTCCATCTAGACACCAAACACTTCGGCAAGACACTGTGCATATATGATGTAAAATGTTTACATCATTGTTGGGACTGTTTTTGTGAAAATCTGGCCCAACAAAATCACCTTCAGTAAAAGGTTTTGAGTGTTTAGCTATCATCTCCGATAAAACGTAGCTTGCATGCACCGCCGCTTCACTCTCTTGTGATACTTTAGTATAAACTGTTGTTTTTTCATTCCCAACTTGAACTCTTTTAACTTTTCTTGTCTCATTAAACCTTCGTAGGTATCATATTTTGATTTATGTTGTTCATAATGACGTTTAATGTTATATAATTTTGGTACACTAATAGCATTATTACATATCAAGCAGATGATTTTATCTTTTACTTCAGAGCAAAAATACTCTAATTCTCACTTTTCTTGAAAATTCCTATGTTCGTCAGCAATTTTTCGTTTAGTTTTACTGCCACTTGGTTTTGATGAAGACATATTGAATACAAAGGTCTGAAAAAAAATTAGTAAACGCTAACACAAAATAATAAAACGTTTTAATTAATATTTAAAAAAAAATAAAAATTAATATTGTAAAAGTTATTTGTAAATAATAGTTATACATTATTTCTTTTATTCTGATTTATGCAAAATTAAATTTTGCATATATATATCTCTATTTTTGTTTTACATAGTTAAGATCATTTTTTTCTTTTTCTTTTTCTGCGCGCTGGCACTCACTTCCGTGCAGCGCATTTATAGTTGTAACAGCAAATAAACTGGCTTAATTTCTCTGGAATCTCCCGCTCTTTATCTTCGTTACAATCTGGTGGAGATGCTGGGTAATTTGGGCGCTTGAGTATTGGCGCCAATGTATTCTCCGCTCCCTGGTAAACCTCATTTTCCAGTTGCTCCTCCCCGCAGGCCACCCAAAGACGTCCTGAGATCCACCCCTCCAGTTGAACTCCCTTCCTCTGGCAGTATCTCTCGGCTTTATCACTGGTGGGGGGACACGAGAGACTTACCAGAAGAGTAGCAGCAGCAGCAGCCTGGCGATGATGGCAATGGCGAGAGTAACGACAGAAGGCGGCACGGAGACTTTAGGCACTGTAATAAGTGACGCTGGGATTGATATTTCTTTGTCCAAGAGCAGTTTCCTGGAGCCTTCAGCTATCATACTCTTTCTCCCTGCAACTTCGGACGTAGAGACAGTTATCATTTTACTAGATTTAGGAGGCACGATGTATTCCTCTTCGACAAAAAAGCGTTTTAAAGAATCGCTAGACTCATCATCAATCGTCTCTGAAAAGGCAATTTCAGATCGGCCACAGTCAATTATTGCTCTTGACGCTTCCAGCAAATTCCAGCCCAGGCTAACATCGTGGCTGCAACCCGAAAGTACTAGAAACTCAAACGGTTGCATGAAGTTGCTTATTTCAAGTTTTACGATGCACTTTCCAATAGGAGACACAAATCTGTTGTTCGCAACCTTCAAACGTCATTCGTGGACCTTTAAACATCACGATGTTCAACTTTCGACGAAATGCATCCGATATTACAGAGTACGAAGCGCCTGTATCAACTAGTGCTCTCACTTTGTTGCCATTAATAACTACCATTAAATAATTAGAATCTAGGTCGGCTTTTGTCGATGGAGGGTTTACGTTACTGGCGACCTCACCTCCCTTGAGGGTCGCGCGACTTAGTTTTCCCGGTTAATTGGCCTAGGAGAGCGGCTTGAACGTCTGCTGGGCGACTGGGACTGTCTTCTTTCTATTCCAAACCTTCCACGTCCTGGGTATGGGGATGAACTTCTTGGGGGAGTACGTCGATTCGTGACACCGAAGTTGTCGTCGTTCGTCTCAGAATTCGAAGAGTATTGTGGGCGGTAAAAAAATTCGGGTCGTAGTAGGTTCGTCCTTGTTTGTTGCACTCTATAGACTCATTTGCCCTAGCTTCCTGATATTGCCGACGACGTTCTCTGCAATATCGTACCACGTGTCCAGGCCTATTGCAGTGAAAGCATATAGGAATATTATCAGGAGTCCGAAATTCAGCGATGGCCTTTATTTTTTCATAATCAGGTCTAACTCCATCTTGGTCTATTTGATGTCCGAGAATTTTTATTTGGTCAGCTCCGAAATAACATTTTCTTAAATTGAGTCGCAACCCAGCCTTTCTGAAGCAATTCAGAACAGCGCCTAAACGCGAGAGATGTTCAGAAAAGGTGGCCGAGTAGACAACGACGTCGTCTAGGTAACAAACACATGTTGTCCATCTGAGCCCCCGCAACAAGCTGTCCATCATTCTCTCGAATGTTCTGGGGGCATTACAAAGCCCAAAAGGCATCACTTTAAATTCAAAAAGTCCGTCTGGTGTGATGAATGCCGTCTTTTCTCGGTCTTCCTCGTCTATTTCAATCTGCCAGTAACCTGTTTCCAGGTCCATCGTCGAGTACATTCGTACTTCTCTCAAACAGTCCAGAGCATCGTCTATTCGGGGAAGAGGGTAGACGTCCTTTTTAGTAATCTTGTTCAGTCCTCTGTAATCTACACAAAATCTCCAAGAACCATCTTTTTTCTTCACCAAGACGACAGGTGATGCCCACGGACTCTCCGATGGCTGAATGACGTCTGCCTCTATCATCTTATCAACTTCATTCTGAATTATCCTACGTTCGGCTGGGGACACTCTGTAGGGCATACGCCTTATCGGTGCACTATCGCCTGTGATGATGCAATGCTACTACATCTGCTGGCTATTCCACTACCGAGAGAGAATGTCTTGCAGTCGTATGGGCGATCGGCAAATTCAGGCCTTATCTATTTGGACGTCCGTTCAAGGTGGTAACCGATCACCATTCATTATGTTGGTTGGCGAACTTGAAAGACCCTTCGGGTAGGCTGGCTAGATGGGCTCTTCGGCTGCAAGAGTACGACATCTCAATCGCCTACAAAACTGGAATGAAACATCGGGACGCTGATTGTCTATCCAGAAATCCTATAAAAGACAAAGTTGACGAAATGTATGATGATTTTCCATTTTTGTCAACCATTATGAACATCAAAGATGAACAGAAACAAGATCCCTATATTCTGAAAATTCTTGATGGGTTGTCAGACACTTCCAAGGACAACCGTTTCAAAATTGTGAATGGGATTCTTTATAAGAAGAACTTTGACCCAAACGGCCCATCTCTATTACTCGTCGTGCCAAGACGGCTCAGATCTGACATATTGAGAGAGCTACACGACGCTCCCATGGCAGGCCATCTGGGTTTCGCCAAAACATATGATAGGGTGATAAGGAGGTACTTTTGGCCGGGACTCTACCGAAGTGTGAAAAAATATGTCAGCCACTGCCAAGAATGCCAACGCAGAAAGAACAGCCCGCAATTGCCACCTGGACACCTGGTTCCTATACCACCCCCAAGCCGACCATTCCAAAAGATAGGTATAGATTTACTTGGACGATTTCCATTATCAAGAAACAAGAAGAGATGGATTATAGTATGTACTCACTATTTATCTAAATACGCAATTACAAAAAGCTTAGCTACTGGGGATGCCCAAGGGGTGGCAAATTTTCTGCTGGAGGAGGTGATACTGATCCATGGAGCCCCTCGGGAAATCGTGACGGACCGAAGCCGCAACTTCCAGTCAAAGTTGATCCAAGAGTTGGCCAACTGCTGTGGGATCATCAAACGGTCCACTACGGCATATCATCCTCAGACCAATGGTCTTACGGAGAGGCTGAATAGATCCATGGCCGATATGCTGTCGATGTACGTGGACCTTGATCAAAAGAATTGGGACGAGATTCTACCCTTTGTCACGTTTGCATACAATACCGCGAAACAAGAGGCAACTGGATTCACGCCGTTCTTTTTAGCTCACGGGAGAGAGGCAGAAACCCCACTGGACGCGCTGTTTCCCTATCCAGAAACCACCGATAGTGACGAATATATTCAAGAATTGGAAACCAAAGCAGAAGAGGCACGCCAAATTGCACAATTCCACATTCTGAAAGCCCAAGACGTCAATAAAACAAACTATGACTCAAAACACAGGAGAGTGACGTACCATCCAGGCGATCTGGTGTGGATCTACACACCAGTACGACGTGTAGGGCTGTGCGAGAAACTGATGAGACGCTATTTTGGACCTTACCATGTGACCCGGAAACTATCAGATGTTACGTATGAAGTGAGACCAGTTGAAGATCAAGGAAGACGACATCAAACCAAGGACATTGTGCATGTGCTAAGGATGAAGCCCTACCATGGACCCATCGGACAGGAGGACTAGGAACACGTGAGCCCTTTGCCCCTGGGGTGATTCTCCTAGCTGTGAGGACACAGCCCTTTATAGGGAAGGGGCAATGTAAAAGTTATTTGTAAATAATAGTTATACATTATTTCTTTTATTCTGTTTTATGCAAAATTAAATTTTGCATATATATATCTCTATTTTTGTTTTACATAGTTAAGATCATTATTTTCTTTTTCTTTTTCTGAGCGCTGGCACTCACTTCCGTGCAGCGCATTTATAGTTGTAACAGCAAATAAACTGGCTTAATTTCTCTGGAATCTCCCGCTCTTTATCTTCGTTACAATATTTTTAACTTACCAGACACAGAATAACTGCACAAATTATTGAACGTAGTTTAATTTTTTTTTTCTAGTACTCCGAAAGATTATTTTCTATAAACTTTAAGGCACACAATACTTATGGCGATGTACATACGTTATGCATGTAGGTATAATATTATCAAAACTTACGACTTATGTATGGCTACCAGTGGTTCGTTATTAATAAATAAATTATGTATAATTACAATTTTTAAAAATTAGGCTACAAATTTTTATTATTATTTTTTTATTTATAAAAAAAAATATTAAATTATATTGTCTGGTGGGCCGCAAATTTATTCGTTGCGGACCGCATGAGGCCCGCGGGCCGCGAGTTTGACATGCCTGGTTTAGAACCAATGTCTAGACTGAATCTTGACTCGTGACTTTAGAGAACATGTTCATACTGATCGAAAGTGTCGTTCCAGAGGCATCTGAGACATAATTGGAGAGATGAGTGATTGTCAACCCTGTTTAGCGGTCAAATAGTTCTCTTCTTGGATCGCAGTGGATATTTTACCGCCCTGCCAGGGTTTTCTGTGATGGCTTTGTTGAATTGTCTCCAGAAATGGCAGTCACATTTCTGTTATAATTGAGCCATTTGAAGACTTCAGTATGGACTTGGCATGTTTCTATCCACCTCTCCAACTTGAAGTTTCTGGTAAACAAGTATGCGAGGCCATATGTCAGATTATTACAAACTGTGCAATCTTTAGAAAATTATTATCTATTTTGCTAACCCCCAGGTTCCTGTAGATAACAGAAATCGCTGATTACCCCAGCTGTCCTTCTGCCCATGTCTTTTATTGATTTTATATATTTACAAAAAATATATATATCTGTTGGAAAAGCCTAGGCAAATTTTACAAGAGTAAAATTATAAGAAGACTATGCAAACTAGGCTTTACGAAAAAGATCTATGTAAATCTTCCACAGATATAAAAACTAGGATTACATCGGGAGTGTGTGTGTGTGTCCACAAGAAGTCGGAGCTCTACGCGTTTGAGACGACAGCTGGGAGTGCCGCTGTCCTTGTTTGGATCCTTCAACTTTGACTGTTATTAACTGTTTTGGTTTCACTTCTTTAATATATTAAGGCGATCAAGTAGTTGAGCCTAATAAATTTATTTTACGAAATTTAGATCTGATCTTTCCAGCACTTGAGCAGGACACTTAATTGTTATAAGAAGTTGGCGGACTTATCTAGGTATTCTCGTGCCGCTACATTTTTTGGTGAGCCTCGGACGTGATTCTGCTCAAGTGGATTATTGTTTATCGGAGATATATTTTAAGGTGAAGCTAAAGTTTGAAGTGAAGTGAAGTCCAAAGAAGTATAGCTGAAGCTAAAGTTTAAAGTGAGGTAAAGTTAAAGTCAAAAGGATAAAGTTCAAGAATTTGAAGTTTGTATAACAAGAAGTTGAAAGGATACACACAATGGCTCTAAGTTTATGTATCAGGAAGCGAGCCCCTGTGAGAAGTCAAGTTACAAAGATTCACAAGGAAATTGTTTCTAATTTGGAAAGTGAATCTAAGAATTATTCTAAGGCAACAGTTGGAGTGAGAAGAATTCTGGATGTACAGAAAGTACTGCTGTTGTCTGATAAAGAGATAATCGACATTTTGGCAGAAGATGATGAAGCGGATCTGGAAAAGGAAATGGATGATTGTGCATATTATCAGGAAATCATAATTGAAGCAATTGTCGCATATGAAGATGCTCAAAAACAAGTTGCAAAAGAAGTTGTGGTTCAAGATTCTTTTATGGATACTACAGAGAGAATAAGGCTTCCCACCATTGAATTGCCGAAGTTTAGTGGTAATTTGATGGATTGGTTAACTTTTTGGGCTCAATTTGAGAAAATTCATCTTGATATCAGACTAAAAGATAGCGACAAGTTCTATTATTTGCTTCAAAGTCTGAGTGTAGACACTGAGGCCTATAAAATCGTATCCATTTATCCGCTTACTGAAGAAAATTATTCTAAGGCGATTGATGCTTTAAGAAGACGTTATGCTAATCCTGATTTGTTGTTACCAGTTTATGTGAGAGAACTGCTCAAGTTGGTCATCGATAGTGCTAGCGGAAAGAAAAAATCATCTTTTCATGAACTATATTATAGAATTCAATCTTATCTTGGTTCTTTAAAGAGTTTGAATCTGGAAAGTGCAAGCCCGGACACATGGCTGTATCCCTTAGTGGAATCGTGTCTATCTGACGAACTATTGCTTGCGTGGCAGAGAAGATCTCAGTTCGTCAAGCTTGATGTTGAACATCAGACGAGACTGGATCAACTGATGGACTTTTTGGAAAGGGAGATTTTGATTCAACAGAATATCCAGTTAGCTAAAAGCGGTTTCCAAATTGCTGAAACTTCCGACCAAGAGAGAAGGAAAGGATTTTATAAGAAGAAAAATGATATTCCAACGGTGACCGGATTACAACAAATGGAATTAGGCGGATGTATATTCTGTGAAAAGAAGCAGGCGAGTCAAAATTGTTTTGCCGCTAAAAATATGTCTTTAGAAGAAAAAAGAAAAGTCATCCGTGAAAAGAAGGTTTGCTTCAAATGCTTAAAAGGACGCCATCTTGCTAGATATTGCAGAACAAGGGTTAGATGCTACAACTGTGGCTCGTCGCATTTTTTAATTATGTGCACTCGAGGAGATAGAAATAATAAAGAGGCTGCTCAATTGGGAATTGAACCAGAGTTGACTCGTCAAAATTCAGAAAGGGTTAAACAACGGGTTTCACATCGCGAAAATTCTGAATCTTTTGATGCTACGGTGAAACCAAACGAAGATCTGAAAAGGCATAATGATTGTTCCAACCAAGTTTGTCAGCGGAATGTTGCTCTTCAGACTTTGATGTTGAATGTTATTGCACCAAAGGGGAGGAAATTAGTGCGCGCATTTCTTGATTCAGGTTCTCAACATACTTATATTTTGAAGACAACAGCGGAAGAATTAGGACTGAAACCTGTGACGAAAGAGACTGTTCATCATGCTTTATTTGGCGGGATACAAACAACGGCCGTTACGCATAATTTGTATGATGTTCAGTTAAAGGCAGACGATGAAAATTTTGTTTGCAAAGTCACTGTTCGTGATCAGTCAAAGATCTGTCAAGCCCTTCCAAGAATTCCCAAAACAAGTTTAATTTCTAAAGAGTTGGAACAAAGAAAAATTAAAGTTACAGATCTTGGAGATGACAACCCACCTATAGAGCTCCTCATCGGTGCAGATATTTATGGAAAATTAATGACTGGAAAAACGCTGCAACTGGATTGCGGTTTAACAGCTATGCTTACCCATTTTGGTTGGACGTTACTAGGCAGCTTGAAGGAATGGTCTGATGAAGAAAATTCTATGCTGGTTATGTCCATGAAAAATGAAATTGAAGGCGTGGAAAAAGAGGATTCTGAAACTGCAGTTGATAGCTATGTAGGTGTGAAGGAAGCGGAGTCTAAAGACTATAAAGCAAAGGATTCTGAGCCTAAGAGCGATGGAGTGAAGGATTCTGAGACTGCAATTAAAGGTTATGAATCGGTGAACAATTCAGAAGAGAAGATTAAGGCAAATAAAGTTGAAGATTCTGAAGTGGCTGATCAAGTCAGATATTTTGAAACTATTGAGGCAAAAGATAAAAATGAGCAAATTGAGATTAATTCGAGGAATATCGCTAAGACATCTTCAGATCTTCAACGAAATAAGAGACCTTTAAAACCCTATAAAGTTTATCGAGCTAAATCGAAGAGATCAAAAATAATCAATCTCTGTTTTCATGAGCTGCTTGCACTTGTGCTTCTTTTGTTGGCTGTTACTGCTCTTCTTATTGCTATGATAAAGGACGAGATCGATGGGAGGAGTTGGTCTTTGCACTTGTTTACTGATGCGAGTCGGACAGCTTACTCCGCAGTGGTATTTCACCGGGTAGAAAATGAAGAAATACGGGTCAGTTTTATGTCCGCTAAAACACGAGTGACTCCAATGAAAAGAGAAATACTCAAAAGGAATAAGAAAACTGGTGAAAGCGAAATGATTGTTAAAGAGATTAGCATTGATTGGAAGACGCTTCAAGAGAGCGACTGCGTTAGACCTATAAAATGGAGATTTAATCCTCCCTTTGCGGCTTGGTGGGGAGGTTGGTGGGAGCGTTTAATTCGCTCTATGAAGAATTTGTTGAAAAGAACTCCAGGAAAGGATGGAATTGTTCGAGTTGGCAAATTAAAGACCGGAGGCGGGATTATAATAAGACCTGTACAACGTCGTTGCCCAATGGAGTTGGATTTTCCGGAAGAGATTTCGAATCGATTCCAGGATAGTGTTGGATGCTGATTTGGAAAAATTATTGTCACAATTTTTGTGGGGAGTATGTTGGAAAAGCCTAGGCAAATTTTACAAGAGTAAAATTATAAGAAGACTATGCAAACTAGGCTTTACGAAAAAGATCTATGTAAATCTTCCACAGATATAAAAACTAGGATTGCATCGGGAGTGTGTGTGTGTGTGTGTGTGTGTGTGTCCACAAGAAGTCGGAGCTCTACGCGTTTGAGACGACAGCTGGGAGTGCCGCTGTCCTTGTTTGGATCCTTCAACTTTGACTGTTATTAACTGTTTTGGTTTCACTTCTTTAATATATTAAGGCGAACAAGTAGTTGAGCCTAATAAATTTATTTTACGAAATTTAGATCTGATCTTTCCAGCACTTGAGCAGGACACTTAATTGTTATAAGAAGTTGGCGGACTTATCTAGGTATTCTCGTGCCGCTACAATATCCTTAATATAGATTGAAAACCCTGTACAATTTATAAACGAATAATATAAAGCATCAAGGGCTGCGTATCTTTAACGTTTAAAGATACGCAGCCCTTGATGCTTTATATTATTCGTTTATATATATCCTTGAAAACTAACGTTTAAAATTTTTTTTAAGAAACACAAGCTGAATTTCTGATTAATTTTTAAAAATGAAATGAGACATTTCCTGGTTCAATTTTTATTCAATTTTGTAATATTGGAATCCATCATTGTTGGTTTGGTGATGGCTTTGAACTTCCCAGGGATTTCCTCTGCTGGTTTTCATCCAGATTCCGTTCTAAGAGCAGTCCTTGGAGCTTCTTCTCTGCTGGGGTTCGCTAGCCCCCTGTCCCAGAACAGTCCCGGGAGCTTCTTCTCTGCTGGGGTTTGCTAAGCCCTGTCCCAGAACAGTCCCGGGAGCTTCTTCTCTGCTGGGGTTTGCTAGCCCCCTGACCCAGAGGAATCTCTGGAGCTTCTGCTCTGCTGGGGTTCGCTAGCCCCCTGTCCCAGAATAGTTCTTGGAGCTTTTTCTCTGCTGGGGTTCGCTAGCCCCCTGTCCCAGAGCAGTCCCTGGAGCTTTTTCTCTGCTGGGGTTCGCTAGCCCCCTGTCCCAGAGCAATCCCTGGAGCTTTTTCTCTGCTGGGGTTCGCTAGCCCCCTGTCCCAGAGCAGTCCCTGGAGCTTCTTCTCTGCTGGGGTTCGCTAGCCCCCTGTCCCAGAGCAGTCCCTGGAGCTTCTTCTCTGCTGGGGTTCGCTAGCCCCCTGTCCCAGAGCAGTCCCTGGAGCTTCTTCTCTTCTGGGGTTCGCTAGCCCCCTGTCCCAGAGCAGTCCCTGGAGCTTCTTATCTGCTGGGGTTCGCTAGCCACCTGTCCCAGAGCAGTCCCTGGAGCTTCTTCTCAGCTGGGGTTCGCTAGCCACCTGTCCCAGAGCAGTCCCTGGAGCTTCTTTTCTGCTGGGGTTCGCTAGCCCCCTGTCCCAGAGCAGTCCATGGAGCTTCTTCTCTGCTGGGGTTCGCTAGCCCCCTGTCCCAGAGCAGTCCCTGGAACTTCTTCTCTGCTGGGGTTCGCTAGCCCCCTATCCCAGAGCAGTCCCTGGAGCTTCTTTTCTGCTGGAGTTCGCTAGCCCCCTGTCCCAGAGCTGTCCCTGGAGCTTTTTCTCTGCTGGGGTTCGCTAGCCCCCGGTCCCAGAGCAGTCCATAGAGCCTCTTCTCTGCTGGGGTTCGCTAGCCCCCTGTCCCAGAGCAGTCCTTGGAGCTTCTTCTCTGCTGGGGTTCGCTAGCCCCCTGTCCCAGAGCAGTTCCTGGAGCTTCTTATCTGCTGGGGTTCGCTAGCCCCCTGTCCCAGAGAATTCCCTGGAGCTTCTTTTCTGCTGGGGTTCGCTAGCCCCCTGTCCCAGAGCAGTCCATGGAGCTTCTTCTCTGCTGGGGTTCACTAGCCCCCTGTCCCAGAGCAGTCCCTGGAACTTCTTCTATGCTGGGGTTCGCTAGCCCCCTATCCCAGAACAGTCCCTGGAGCTTCTTTTCTGCTGGGGTTCGCTAGCCCCCAGTCCCAGAGCTGTCCCTGGAGCTTCTTCTCTGCTGGGGTTCGCTAGCCCCCGGTCCCAGAGCAGTCCATAGAGCCTCTTCTCTGCTGGGGTTCGCTAGCCCCCTATCCCAGAGCAGTCCTTGGAGCTTCTTCTCTGCTGGGGTTTGCTAGCCCCCTGACCCAGAGGAATCTCTGGAGCTTCTGCTCTGCTGGGGTTCGCTAGCCCTCTGTCCCAGAGTAGTTCTTGGAGCTTTTTCTCTGCTGGGGTTCGCTAGCCCCCTGTCCCAGAGCAGTCCCTGGAGCTTTTTCTCTGCTGGGGTTCGCTAGCCCCCTGTCCCAGAGCAATCCCTGGAGCTTTTTCTCTGCTGGGGTTCGCTAGCCCCCTGTCCCAGAGCAGTCCCTGGAGCTTCTTCTCTCCTGGGGTTCGCTAGCCCCCTGTCCCAGAGCAGTCCCTGGAGCTTCTTTTCTGCTGGGGTTCGCTAGCCCCCTGTCCCAGAGCAGTCCCTGGAGCTTCTTCTCTTCTGGGGTTCGCTTGCCCCCTGTCCCAGAGCAGTCCCTGGAGCTTCTTATCTGCTGGGGTTCGCTAGCCCCCTGTCCCAGAGAAGTCCCTGGAGCTTCTTCTCAGCTGGGGTTCGCTAGCCACCTGTCCCAGAGCAGTCCCTGGAGCTTCTTTTCTGCTGGGGTTCGCTAGCCCCCTGTCCCAGAGCAGTCCATGGAGCTTCTTCTCTGCTCTGGTTCGCTAGCCCCCTGTCCCAGAGCAGTCCCTGGAACTTCTTCTCTGCTGGAGTTCGCTAGCCCCCTGTCCCAGAGCTGTCCCTGGAGCTTCTTCTCTGCTGGGGTTCGCTAGCCCCCGGTCCCAGAGCAGTCCTTAGAGCCTCTTCTCTGCTGGGGTTCGCTAGCCCCCTGTCCCAGAGCAGTCCTTGGAGCTTCTTCTCTGCTGGGGTTCGCTAGCCCCCTGTCCCAGAGCAGTTCCTGGAGCTTCTTATCTGCTGGGGTTCGCTAGCCCCCTGTCCCAGAGAAGTCCCTGGAGCTTCTTCTCAGCTGGGGTTCGCTAACCACCTGTCCCAGAGCAGTCCCTGGAGCTTCTTTTCTGCTGGGGTTCGCTAGCCCCCTGTCCCAGAGCAGTCCATGGAGCTTCTTCTCTGCTGGGGTTCACTAGCCCCCTGTCCCAGAGCAGTCCCTGGAACTTCTTCTATGCTGGGGTTCGCTAGCCCCCTATCTCAGAACAGTCTCTGGAGCTTCTTTTCTGCTGGGGTTCGCTAACCCCCTGTCCCAGAGCTGTCCCTGGAGCTTCTTCTCTGCTGGGGTTCGCTAGCCCCTGGTCCCAGAGCAGTCCATAGAGCCTCTTCTCTGCTGGGGTTCGCTAGCCCCCTGTCCCAGAGCAGTCCTTGGAGCTTCTTCTCTGCTGGGGTTCGCTAGCCCCCTGTCCCAGAGCTGAATCTGGAGCTTCTTCTCTGCTGGGGTTCGCTAGCCCCCTGTCCCAGAGCAGTCCCTGGAGCTTCTTCTCTGCTGGGGTTCGCTAGCCACCTGTCCTAGAGCAGTCCCTGGAGCTTCTTCTATTCTGGGGTTCGCTAGCCCCCTGTCCCAGAGCAGTCCCTGGAGCTTCTTCTCTGCTGGGGTTCGCTAGCCCCCGGTCCCAGAGCTGTCCCTGGAGCTTCTTATCTGCTGGGGTTCGCTAGCCCCCTGTCCCAGAGAAGTCCCTGTAGCTTCTTCTCAGCTGGGGTTCGCTAGCCACCTGTCCCAGAGCAGTCCCTGGAGCTTATTTTCTGCTGGGGTTCGCTAGCCCCCTGTCCCAGCGCAGTCCATGGAGCTTCTTCTCTGCTAGGGTTCGCTAGCCCCCTGTCCCAGAGCAGTCCCTGGAACTTCTTCTCTGCTGGGGTTCGCTAGCCCCCTATCCCAGAGCAGTCCCT
Organism: Cordylochernes scorpioides; assembly: GCA_030710605.1. Lineage (NCBI taxonomy): Eukaryota > Metazoa > Arthropoda > Arachnida > Pseudoscorpiones > Chernetidae > Cordylochernes > Cordylochernes scorpioides. The sequence goes on from CP092867.1 coordinate 124,333,077, forward strand.
GGAGCTTCTTTTCTGCTGGGGTTCGCTAGCCCCTTGTCCCAGAGCTGTCCCTGGAGCTTCTTCTCTGCTGGGGTTCGCTAGCTCCCGGTCCCAGAGCATTCCATAGAGCCTCTTCTCTGCTGGGGTTCGCTAGCCCCCTGTCCCAGAGCAGTCCTTGGAGCTTCTTCTCTGCTGGGGTTCGCTAGCCCCCTGTTCCAAAGCAGTCCTTGGAGATTCTTCCCTGCTGGGGTTCGCTATCCCCCTGTCCCAGAGGAGTCCCTGGAGCTTCTTGTCTGCTGGGGTTCGCCAGCCCCCTGTCCCAGAGCAGTCCGAGAAACTTCTCTGCTGGGGTTCGCTAGCCCCCTGTCCCAGAACAGTCCGAGGAACTTCTTCTCTGCTGGGGTTCGCTAGCTCCCTGTCCCAGAGCAGTCCGAAGAGCTTTTTCTCTGCTTGGGTTCCCCTGCTTGTGTGCTCTTCAGCCTTTGCTTCAGTCCTACCCGTTTTTGACTGCCTGCAACAATGGATAAGACGTTTATATTTTAACAAGTCTTATAATCTTTTTTTTCCCGCTGATCATTAAAAGTTAAAAAGCCATCAGGATGTTGGATTGGTTCAAAGACGAACGTTTCACTATACCCTTTTATAGATGAAGGACATTCCAAAAAGGCCTACTATTAATACGCTTCTAAAACTTGATTTGAAGCATCTTGTGCACTGATGATCCTCTTCAATTATTTATTTTCACAATAATATTATAATTTCTTCTTTCGTTCATCATATTCGTGTAAGGATTGAATTTTGATTATCATATCTTATCTTTAGAGAACAAAATACTCATAATCTTATCAAGATCGAATGCCAGGAATTCAGAGGGTAGTTTCAAAATATAATACACTGGGAAATATGGAAACTGATTTTCAGGAAGCAAGCCGGAACTATATGTTATCAGTCTCCTCCCTGGCTTCAAGTTGCCTCAGTTCTAGCTCTGATGATCACCAGAGCTCTTCATGGCGCTCCCGTGTCTTGGCCTTTCTTGCTTTTCTGGCGCCAATTGGTATATTAGATCTGTTCTGTGACTCTCCAGGCGAACGGCAACTTCTTTCAACCGCTTCCTTATGCGGTAGGGTGGTCAGGTCTTTGAAGACTGGAAGAAGTATCTTCGTTGAGTGCATGGGGGGCAGTGAGAAATGGTTCGTTCTTTGTCCTCCTTAAAGAACAAAGCATCCTCCGCCATGTTTTTCCATCCTCTTTCTGAGAGATCTTCTGGCATCCCTGTCGAAACCTTTATAGTACAGCTCGCGGCCAAAGCTGACCCTTTTTTGGTAGATGATGGGGCTCTTCGTTTCTATCTTTAAATGAAAGAATTTCGAACTCTGGTTTGAAATATTGGCTAATTATGTCGTCTTATTCGTATGTTTTATCGTGGTATTGCTTGGAGGTTCTCTTGCATGGCCAGCAGTGGATGCACATCTTGGCGGCAGGTATTGATTGATAGGGGAGTAATGATATTGTTTTTAAAATAATGAATTCTTTTTACTCATATATCAACTTAGGAAATTTTAACTCACAGCTATTAGTCAGAAGATGACAAGAACAAAAAGGCTGATTAAATCTCTATTACTATCAGGATAATATTCAGTATAAATATTCGAAAATTAATTTTATGAGTGAAATATTTTTATATTTTAATCTGATACTATAAATTTGTATGTTAAATAGAGATCGTCTATTAGAAATTTTATAAATGTATTTTAATTTTAAAACTTACTAGTTATCTTTGTAGAAGTATGAAATAATTACTAACAAATTCCTCTTATAAAGCAAATGATTAACCATTTGATTCCAAGAACCTAATTGTCACATGATTTTTCAAATTGGATTAAATTTGTCTTTCTTTCATAAATAATTATAACATTCAAAAGTGCAAAAAATAATGAAAGATTAGATATATACGGACAGCAAAAAAAAAAAAAAAAGGCAGAGCTGACCGGCCGTTAGAATAAACTTAATGTAGCTTCCCCTGGTGGTGGCGTCTGGAACTTCCGCTGTAAGCACGCCCTCGTGGTGAAAGCAGGAACTAATAGCCGATTGCCGAGCCGTCACACCCCAGTCATCATCGATTCCACTTTTGCAACACTTCCACCTGAAAGCGATTAACAGAACTCCAATGCATTTCAAAAGCCTTTGAAAGCGTCGAGTTGGGAGAGCCTTGGTGAAGATGTCAGCTAATTGCTCATCTGTTGAACAGTTGAAAGCTTGAATAGTTCTATTTCGCTGTAGTTCTATAACAAAATGAAATTTGCTATCATTATGTTTTGTCCCATTTGAAAGTTCTATCAACTCCAATCATTTATTTTTAATGAGAGCTTGCAACTTTTCTTCAATAACTTTTCCCAATTAATTTTATTTTACATAGCCATTACCTCATCATCACTAATTGGTTCTAGACTTTCTTCAATCCAAGAATTTGCAAAATCACAAGCTACTGTATTTCTAGGTCTGAGATTGTAAGAATGAGGTGATTCTACAATCATTTGTTCAAGAGGACTACTGTCAAATTGAGAAACAGTTAAACACTCGTCATTTAGTGAAATACTACTCTGATCAAAAAGTTTCGACACTTTGCTCATAAAATCTTGAAAACTCAATATATTTTCTCCCGGTTTGTGGCAAATGCAAGCGTCGCCTTTGTCTTGGAGACCTGCCAATTTTCAAAAATCACGCGCCACAACAGCGCGAGCAGCGGCTGTTCGAAGTGAAGCCATTTTGCCCATGCTTTGATTTCGTTAGTCACGGAGGATCAACGAATTTGCATCAAGTTCTGTGTGAAAAACGGATTCAAGGATGCCGAAATTTTTTGGATGTTGCAAACAGCCTACGAGGATGCCGTCATGAGCCGAATACGAGTTTTCGAGTGGTACAAGCGCTTCAAGGAGGGCCGGGAAGAGACCGCTGACAACGAGCGTTCCGGGAGACCGTCCACATCAACCACGCCTGAAAAAGTGGACAAGGTGTTGGAACTGGTGCGTGAAGACCGACGAATAACTGTCAGGGAGGTCGTCGAAAAATCAGGGATATCATTCGGGTCGACTCAATCGATAATGAAGGACATTTTGGGAGTGAGAAGACTCAACGCCGTTCTCGTTCCCAAAGATTTGACTTTTGATCAAAAGAACGCCCGGAAAGAAACGGCCAGTCTCAATCTCGAAGCGACAACCGACGACCCCTAATTGCTGAAGAGGGTCATTACAGGAGACGAAACATGGAATTACGGCTTTGATTCGAAAACTACCCAACAGGCATCGGAGTGACGCTTCAAAAATGAGGCAAGACCAAAGAAAGCGAGGAAGGCTCCCAGCAAAGTCAAGGTCATGTGGACGGTGTTCTTCGACTACCAGGGCATCGTTCATAATGAATTTCAACAACAAGGCTCTACAAAAACTGCTGACTCCTACCTGGGAGTTTTGAGGCGATTGAGGGAAGCGATCAGGCAGAAACGGCCGGAGCTGTGGAGGAGCAAGTCGTGGATCCTCCACCACGATAACGCGCCGGCGCACACAGCCCTCAAAATATCGAAGTTCCTGCGGGACCACTCAACCTCTGTGTTCCCCCAACCCCCCTACAGTCCCGATTTGCCCCCTGCGACTTCTTTCTTTTTGGAAAGCTCAAAAAAAAGTTAAAGTGTCGGAAATTTCAGAGCATAGAAGAGATCAAAGTGGAATCGAAGAAGGCCATGAAGGCGATCCCGAAAACAGACTACCAGAGGTGTTTTGCCGACTGGAAAAAAGGTGGCTGAAGTGCATCGCGGCCAACGGGGACTTCTTTGAAGGGGACAATTTGAATTTGGTAGAATAATAAAAAAAAATTAACTTATGAGCAAAGTGTCGAAGCCTTTTGATCAGAGTAGTAGGTAGTCTATTTACTTGTTGATCACAAGTATTATTTTCCCTTGAAGTTACATTTCTACAAATGTCTAATTGTTTGGACACAGGGTCAAAGAGACGGTAATTCTTTGAAATATTTTCATAACCAACAAATATCATATTTTTAATTTTCCTATCCCATTTTGCTCCCATCATGTATGTTAGCATATGCCTCTGAACCAAAAACTTTGAAATATTTAAAATTAAGCCTTTATTAATCTAATTTTCAAAATGAGATAAATTATTATATTTAAAAATTGTTCAGTTAAGAATGTAAACAGCTGTGTTGACAGCCTCTATCCCAAGATTCTTATCTAGTGCTGAGTCGTGCAGCATGGAGAGACTTAACCCTAAAATTGTTCTCAGGTCTCTCTCAGCGACGCCATTTTGTTCAGGAGTATAAGGTGCCGATCTTTCATGGATAATATCCTTACTTTTAAATATTCAGAAAATTATCTGTTTACATATTCTGTTCCATTATCTGTTCTAAGTATTCTAGATCTGCCAAATTGTTTTTGAACTAGAGCATCAAGTCTTTTAAAGCGATTAAAGACATCACATTTATGTTTCAAAAAGTGAACAAATCTGTCTCCACTATGATCATCCTTAAAAGTATAAAGTAATTAGAGCCTCCTATTGACTCACAGTCCATATGTCCGCATAGCTCTGAGTGAATCAGTTCACCTAACTCAAATTGGTGTCGATCTTCAATAGAAGCAGAAGGCTTTACGTTGCTGTTTCCCGTACGCACAAGCCTCACAAGTCCGGTTCGTCAGTCAACTTGAAGTCACCCAGTTGTCCTTCTTTGCCCATCTTCCGAATCGTATCCATATTAAGATGTCCTAGCTTGCAATGCCACGTAGCGAGCAAGTCGACTCGAGTAACATTGGAGGAAGCTTCATGTCTTACTTTGAACAACATGGTGTGCAAATTATTAGAGGCTTTGATACCGCAGGCAACTTTTTGTCACCTTTAAAAACTTCGCACTTTACTTTGTCAGTTAATATATTGTTTCCTATATTAGTTGCTGCTCCAACGGAAAAAGACTTTTACCGATTTCTGGAACATTTAAAACATTTGTTAGATTCCTTGTGTTCATTCACCATCAATGTAGCAGAGGATTAGAACTGTTCCTTTTCCATAGGCGCTGATCACATGATCATCTCCAACTTTAACTTTGTATTCACCATAGTAATGCGTTTCTTTATTTATGAAAAGTGAAGCTTTCAGATCTTTATAATCCTTCTACATGCATAGCTATATGTTGAGAGAATGAGGATATATAAATATTCAATATTAATTACATATATATGTCATAATTTGTATATAATTAAATGCAACCCCGACCCACTATGTATATATCATGTATGATTTTCAAAGACTTAATAAAGAACAAGGTAACTGGAGGAAAGAAAGTAACAAAAGATATAGGAAGTAAGACTAAAGCTGGCACGACTATTTTGGCACCCCTGTGTCAACATTGCAGGGGCAGAGACCGGACGTCTCTAGTGACCGCAGAAGTTATTTTAGCCAAGATGCACTCAATACTTCCGGCAAAAACAGGACGTATCTAATATCCGTCGAAGCTATAAGCGTCAAGATACCCAATACTTCCTGACGAAATCGGATATACCAGGCAGGCCATCTTTCATCAAGGAGAGCCGCCGGCCAATTAGGGAGGAACCACTAAGTAGGTCAACCAATAGGAAAACACCATGTGATCATATCTCAACCAATCAGAGAGAAACTGAAGCTTGGTGTTAAATCGAAAAGCAAGGAATGTCAGTTACGCTTTGGCTCCCAAGGAGGTGACATCGGCTCTAGACCTCTCCCCCTCTGCTCATCCCACAGCTAAGTACAATCACCGCCATGTGATCAGCTAATTAATAAGTCAAATCGCTCAGCTCTTATCAAGCTTTCTTTCCTCCAACCCGTTGCCTTTATTTTCAAACTCAATCACGTGTCCTGATTATTCCTAACTGTGTGCTTCACTTACCACTCAACGACTGCGCTTCAACCAAATCTCACCATTCGCATCCAACAACAAGAAACCCCGCAACGATATTGCCACAGAACGGTTAAGTCGACAGGATAAAGATTATAGAGCTTAATCAGGATGAAGATGGAAATTAACCCAGGCGCCAGCACAACAAAAGGCAATGACAAACCAAGAGAGAACAAACTGGCAACGAGCGGAAAGAGACTGACAACGAACGAAGCGACAAGACATACCCTGGCGACGATAATTTTAGAACTGACCGCCGCGCTACAAGGGGCAAGATCCCCACAACTGGAAGCGGTCTTCCGGAGCGCCACCCTCGGGACAGCCGACGCCCGCACCGCCGGTACGTGTCCGAACAACCTGACGTCCACCGAGGAGTCGCCATCCACCATGCCGTACCCGTACACACGGAAGCAATCCACGCGACACGGACCCAGTGTACCGACAACGCGATCCACTCGAATGGAAGCAGTACAAATGACTAGATTTCCCTTTCAATCGCGCGGACAGTGCAAACGGTCCCAAAATCACCAGTTCCGACTTCATCACAACCAAGTCAAGCCAGAGACACCTCAGCCGGGCAGCCCTTTCGAGACTGAGGTAGGATCCCTAAACCAACTGACTGTCAAACTTTTTCTAACCCCTAATGTATCATGCCCCTTTTTAATTGATACAGGCGCCAGCCTGAGTATAGTGCCATATAATATTTATCATAGGCTAAAAACCCACCTGCCTAATTTAACCCTTGAGGGACAGTCACTACACCTCCAAACCCTAAACGGATTTGCAAAAACCATGGGTAAACTAGCTATCCCACTGACAATAGGACAAATATCACGAAAGGAGTATTTCCATGTAGTAAATGCACCATTGCCATTCGGAATTCTTAGTATCAATAGCCTCCATAAATTCAGATTAACCATAGATTTTAATAAATGCACTATACTCCAGCTGGGCGCCCCATTGTCTACCCTTTCCTACCATTTTAATCATGTGTCCAATGTATGCACGTACTGGCAGTGTCAGGCGATGTCACAAAAAATTTTCCCCACATCCCAACTTTCCGCCTATGACAACCATTGCGTGCATTCATTGAGAAAACCCCACTTATCTACATGCCCCTTTTTCACTAAAGCCAATTGCCCTTTTTACATGCCCTCAAATAATCAAACCACAACAATTTCAACTTATAAACCTATCCAAAACGCACCCACACAGCGGGATAACTCGCATACCAAAAACATAGGTGATCACACACCGTTGCACAACTCTCACATGACCAACCCACACAACGAACTCGACACTCACACTAATACACAACAAAACCCTTTACCACATGCATACTACAACACAACACCTAACACTCACTATACACCACAGTTCACAACACTTCTACAAAGGTACACTCACATTTTTTCACAGGACAAATTCAACGTACCATGCTTACGGATTCCACCAGTAAAAATACCCACGAATTCCGAAAAAATAATCACCATACGTCCATATCGTGTTCCGATATGTGACCAACAAGAAATCCGTAACCAAATACAACAAATGCTGGAGAACGGCATCATAGAGCAATCTTTTTCACCTTTCTCGAGCCCTGTCACCCTCGTCACTAAGCGCGACAAAACCAAACGGTTTTGTATCGATTATAGGAAGGTGAATGAGCTGATCAGCTCTGATGTCCATCCCCTCCCGAGAATCGAGGATATCCTAGACCGCCTCGCACAGGCCAAATATTTTTCCACGGCCGACATATCCTCTGCGTATTGGCAAGTCCCAATACACCCCGATTCTCGACCACTGTTAGCATTTGCCACCTTTGAAGGATTATACCAACCCACTCGATTACCTTTCGGGTTAAAAACCAGTCCTCAGATTTACGAACGAGCCATAAGTCAGGTCCTACAGAGACACGGACTTGACTGTGTGGCACATTACTTTGATGATTTCATCATTTACTCCAACACGTTGGAGGAGCATCAAAACCACCTGCGACAATTTTTCGCCTTTTGCGAAGCGGAGAAGTTACAACTTAACTTCGCAAAATGCGAATTTTTTAAGCAATCCATAAATTTTCTAGGGTACACCATCACAGCTGGTACAATTACACCACTTACACGCAATACCGACATCATCCACGCCATAAAACAACCACACAACCGAAAAACACTACAATCCTTCTTAGGCGCTGTGAACGTCTATAACAAATTCATTCCGGAATACGCTCGCTTGCGAGCACCACTCAACAATCTCCTCAAAAAGGACGTCGTGTGGAACTGGAATGAAGCTTGTCAAGAGGCGTTCATTGACCTAAAAGGAAACCTCACACAACACCCCATTTTACACCTTTACAAAGAAGGTCTGCCATGCCAAGTGTATTGCGATGCATCCACCCTCGGTATAGCAGGCATTCTCAAACAAGTTCACCCTGACGGAAACGTATACCCAGTTCAATATTTCAGCCGAACATTGCGCCCACACGAGAAAAACTACTCCATCTCTGAACTTGAGTGCTTAGCAATCGTTGAGAGTGTGGAGAAGTTTCGCATCTATCTTATGGGCAGAAAATTTACTATATTCTCTGACCATCACGCATTGCAGTGGCTGAAAACCATCAAAAACCCGTCCGGCAGACTGTTTCGATGGAGTTTACGACTATCGAGTTACGAATACGAGGTCCGCTACATAAAGGGAAAACTACAATATGAAGCAGATCTCTTATCCCGTAACCCGTTTTGTGGATTCTTGGACGCCACCCTTATCAAGACCCATCAACCTCCTCCATCGAAAGAGTCTAGTTTGACCATTGATCGTAATGGATTACATACAGTTTCCCGAAAAGGTGTAACCAAGATTATACTTCCAAAACCACTCATACAACAACTCTTACAAACAGTACACACACAATACAATCACCCCGGTATTTCACAAATGTCACGAATCATCTCCACACAATATTACTGGCAAGGTATGTCAAAAGATATTAAACAAAAAGTTAAAACCTGTCCCACCTGCCAATTAACAAAACGTCCAGTAGGACCCACTTACGGAGAATTAAGTCAACCTCCGGAATCTAAAGAACCCTTCGACCTTTTATCTCTGGACACCATAGCAGGATTTGCCAAATATGGCAACACCAAGATATACCTCCATGTGGTAGTCGATCATTTTTCACGCTACGCGTGGGCTTTTCCATCTAAATCCACCAGTACCACCACCTACCAACAGGTACTTAAGCGAGTATTCCAGGATGGTTCTCCAAAACGCCTTCTTACGGATAGAGCCCCTGCCTTCACTTCACCCAAATTTCGTAGTTTTCTCCTTAATAGAAATATTCACCCGTTAATCACAACCAGCAACAACCCACAAGCCAACGGCCTATGTGAACGCCTGAACGCCACCCTCACGGGAAAACTTAGGTTATTACACCTAGAAAATCCTAAGGTCGCATGGACCAAGTTGGTCAAGAAGGTTACACTTATATATAACAAGACACCCCACTCTACCACAGGTTTTCCACCCATATACTTAATGTTTGGTATCCTACCCCCAGAAATCTCTAATCATAACACACCATACCCAGATATCGACAAAGCTAGAAAAATTGCACACACACGCACACAAAACAAACATTTACAAGACAAAAACACTTATGACCAACGACACAAGCAACCACATTTCGAAGTAGGTGATCTAGTGTTAGTAAAATTATATCACCACCCAAATACAGGGAAACTTGCGCCATATTTCACAGGACCTCACACAATATTAGAAATTATTTCACCAAATGTGGTCCGCATAGATCGACCAAATCAACCACTTCAAAGAGACACTGACACAATCCACGTCAACAAACTTAAACTGTATACAGAAAAAATCCATTATATATCACCACCCGCCGTTAACACCTATCATATAAAGCACAACCCCAATTACACGTTCCCTTTCAAACATTTAACACCCGAATTATTCCCAACAGAGTCATTAAGGTTCAAACCCACCAGCAGCGAACCTTTCAGGCATTTAGACCCTGCCATTTTTGCAACAAGACGATTTACATCACTCTTCCCCGACGTTAAAAACTGCAAACCTGACAACCAGCTCAATCCTATCACACCACTCCCTAAAGATATCAAACAGGAGAACTGCGAACCTACCAATCATTCAAACTCTACAATTCATAAGGTTCAAGCGAATATTTCAGAGTCCCCAGTTACAAAAATGTGGACGAACATGGGGCAATATCCTATATTTCATCTGATTCTTATCCTTTGTTTGTTACTTCTGCCATACAACTGTATCCCAATTTTGTTCATTAAATACTTGTTTATCTATGCTATGCCCGATCAGAAAATCTTCGAACTACAAGAGGTAGTTTTTAATTTAGGACAAGCATTTTTTAATTTTGGACAAACAGTTTTTCATTGTGGACAAGCAATTCTTCATTGTGGACAAGCAAGTCTTCATTGTGGACAAGTATTTATAAAACTTCTCATAATTTTAGGAACCATCTTCGCAGAAAATCTAAATAAACTCCGAAGAGATAGCAGTAACTGAAAAAATGACCAACCGATGTCGGAGAAGCCGTACTCCAAAAACAAGCCCCGAGCCGCACCAAAAATAAATAGACGGCAGGAAATGAGATTTGAAACACCACGACAGGAAGTATAGTCCGCGGAGGTTAAATTCGGCCTCTGTAAACAAAGCGGAGCGCCTTCGTCCGATCTCCAATTTCCCTCCCTCTCGTTTGCCCGACACACCCCACTTCCGTATCTCTAATTACAATGAGAAGATCCCCTATTGAGGTCGACTGGGAACCTCACTATGCCACCGGTTTTGATTCCAGTTCGAGTCTACATATCGATTTTTACCAACCAATTACACATCCACGAAACAACACCTAGAACTAGCTCACACATCTCTTACACAACCGACTTCTAACATTTTTCACAACACACACACAAAGACAAAAAATTACACATAAAGGTTATATAGATTTCCATGTCTCCTGTACACACAGCATAAACGCACTTGAGGGCTAGAATCACGTTTTTCACCTAAGTGTCACTACAGATGAGACAAAAAATTTATAGGGCATAATTGAGCAAGTAAAACATATATAGGGCAAAATGGAGCAACCAATACATGTAGATCAGGGCATGAAGATACCAAAGGGTTCCAACCAATACACCTTATTTTTCATATCAATCATTTTCATTATTTTCTCTCAATTAAAATTTAAATATTTAATCAATTTAGCAATTTATTCAACTTATTATCAATTTTAATCATTAACTATCATTTTATTTACCAATTAGTTTATATTATCATTTTCATTTATCAATTATCATTCTATTTACCACTTGACTTATATTGCCACAACTCAATTATCAACGAAAACTCACTGACTTTCGATTAAACTAAAAACATTAAATCACCCTTTGTTGTTGAAATCTTTTTATTTTTCATTTTTCTTTTTTCCAAGCACTCTACTTTGATTTCGCTCAAAAAACTTTTATTTTATTTTTATTTTTGATTTCTCAAAAGACCTAATAGAATTCCCTCGGTCTCCATTCCCAATTCCGAGCTAGAATATAATTAGGCATTTTTCCTTTTTTTTCTCACCACGCACCAAGCATTCACCTTGATTTCTTCCAACTTTTTATTTTTTTTTATTTTTGATTTCTCAAAAGACCTAATAGAATTCCTTCGATTTCATTCCCAATTTCGAGCTAGAATATGGTTAGGCATTTTTCTTTTTTTTTTTTTCTCACCATTCAACCAAACACATTCAATTTTGATTTCATTCAACTATTTTTATATTATTTTTATTTTGATTTCAAAGCCTAAATAGAACCCCCTCGAATTCATTTCTTAACTCGAGTAGAATTCGTTTAGGCGCATTTTCTTTTCTTTTAATCCACTATGTACCATAACATTCCTTGATTTCTTACAATTAAAAATTTTTGATTTCTATTAATTATACTCAACCTATATCATCAACACCATTCTATTTTACTTTTATATTACCAGCAATGTTTGTATATAGCCCCTCCATACCCACAACTAATTTTCCCACAAAATTATTTTTCACTTTACAGAATTCTCTCAGGCTAACCCCTTCTTGAATTCTTCACATGTAGGGGGCGCATCTGTCATAATTTGTATATAATTAAATGCAACCCCGACCCACTATGTATATATCATGTATGATTTTCAAAGACTTAATAAAGAACAAGGTAACTGGAGGAAAGAAAGTAACAAAAGATATAGGAAGTAAGACTAAAGCTGGCACGACTATTTTGGCACCCCTGTGTCAACATTGCAGGGGCAGAGACCGGACGTCTCTAGTGACCGCAGAAGTTATTTTAGCCAAGATGCACTCAATACTTCCGGCAAAAACAGGACGTATCTAATATCCGTCGAAGCTATAAGCGTCAAGATACCCAATACTTCCTGACGAAATCGGATATACCAGGCAGGCCATCTTTCATCAAGGAGAGCCGCCGGCCAATTAGGGAGGAACCACTAAGTAGGTCAACCAATAGGAAAACACCATGTGATCATATCTCAACCAATCAGAGAGAAACTGAAGCTTGGTGTTAAATCGAAAAGCAAGAAATGTCAGTTACGCTTTGGCTCCCAAGGAGGTGACATCGGCTCTAGACCTCTCCCCCTCTGCTCATCCCACAGCTAAGTACAATCACCGCCATGTGATCAGCTAATTAATAAGTCAAATCGCTCAGCTCTTATCAAGCTTTCTTTCCTCCAACCCGTTGCCTTTATTTTCAAACTCAATCACGTGTCCTGATTATTCCTAACTGTGTGCTTCACTTACCACTCAACGACTGCGCTTCAACCAAATCTCACCATTCGCATCCAACAACAAGAAACCCCGCAACGATATTGCCACATATATTTACACATTCTCATTCTCTCAACTTATAGCTATGCCTGTAGAAGGATTATAAAGTTCCGAAAGCTTGAACTTTGCACAAATAAAGTAACGCATTGGTATTATTTATATTCTTATTTTATACTTCATAGAAATTTTCTCTTCTAAACACTTATTCAGTTTATATATTTTTATAGTATTATTTTTGTTTTTCTGTTGATTAACTCTTTTCTTTCAAGCGCGATCAAAGTTACGCAGGCGCAGTTCAATTCCATTCTGCCATTGTTCATGTGTGGGACAAACGCATGGGTTCAACAGATACGCCTGATAAGAGAAAATCTTCCGCCTATGATTCGTCAGTGGAATGTATGCCCAGGATAACTTGTTTTAAGTGTAGTCATTGGTCAATTATTTTTAAAATAATTAGCGCCACGTTTTTAAGATATAAACAAATATTTATTATTTATAATAATAAATTTTTCAAGTAACAAATACAAACACGTTTCGAAATACTCGAATTTCTTCATCATATATTGATTAGTTTGATATTAAACATCAAATTCATATATTTGAAATCAATATTAAGTAGATATAGCATTAATAGTGTTTAATAGATATGTCATTTGTTAGTTTTTTCTAAGAAAAATTGAATATTTTGCACAAAATATCCTTGAAAAATAACGTGTAAAAATAATTATGACACCAGTTACATTATTATTTATTTTTCTTCATAAAATTAAATATTTCCGGGCTCAATGTTTATTTAATTTAGTGATATTAGAATCCATCCATCATTGATTGTTTGGTGATGGTTTTAAACTTCCCAGGGATTTCTTCTGCTGGTTTTCCTCCAGATTTCGGTCTCAGAGCAGTCCCTGGAGTTTCTTCTCTGCTGGGGTGCGCTAGCCCCCTGTCCCAGAGCTGTCCTTGGAGCTTCTTCCCTGCTGGGGTTCGCTAGCCCCCTGTCCCAGAGGAGTCCTGGAGATTCGTTTCTGCTGGGGTTCACTACCCCCCAGTCCCAGAGCAGTTCCTGGAGCTTCTTCTCTGCTGGGGTTCGCTAGCACCCTGTCCCAGAGGAGTCCGTGGAGGTTCGTCTCTGCTGGGGTTCACTAGCCCCCTGTCCCAGAGGAGTCCGTAAAGGTTCTTCTCAGCTGGGGTTCGCTAGCCCCCTGTCCCAGAGCAGTTCCTGGAGCTTCTTCTCTGCTGGGGTTCGCTAGCCCCCTGTTCCAGAGCAGTCCCTTGAGCTTCTTCTCTGCTGGGGTTTGCTAGCCCCCTGTTCCAGAGTAGTCCGTGGAGGTTCGTTTCTGCTGGGGTCCGCTAGCCCCCTGTCCCAGAGCAGTTCCTGGAGCTTCTTCTCTGCTGGGGTTCGCTAGCCCCCTGTTCCAGAGCAGTCCCTTGAGCTTCTTCTCTGCTGGGGTTTGCTAGCCCCCTGTTCCAGAGTAGTCCGTGGAGGTTCGTTTCTGCTGGGGTCCGCTAGCCCCCTGTCCCAGAGCAGTTCCTGGAGCTTCTTCTCTGCTGGGGTTTGCTAGCCCCCTGTCCCAGAAGAGTCTGTGAAGGTTCGTCTCTGCTGGGGTTCGCTAGCCCCCTGTATCAGAGGAGTCCGTAGAGGTTCTTCTCTGCTGGGGTTTGCTAGCCCCCTGTTCCAGAGTAGTCCGTGGAGGTTCGTCTCTACTGGGGTTCGCTAGCCCCCTGTCCCAGAGCAGTCCGAGGAACTTCTTCTCTGCTGGGGTTCGCTAGCCCCCTGTCCCAGAGCAGTCCGAGGAACTTCTTCTCTGCTGGGGTTCGCTAGCCCCCTGTCCCAGAGCAGTCCGAGGAGCTTCTTCTCTGCTGGGGTTCGCTAGCCCCCTGTCCCAGAGCAGTCCGAGGAGCTTCTTCTCTGCTGGGGTTCACTAGCCCCCTGTCCCAGAGCAGTCCGAGGAATTTCTTCTCTGCTGGGGTTCGCTAGCCCCCTGTCCCAGAGCAGTCCCTGAAGCTTCTTCTCTGCTGGGGTTCGCTAGCTCCCTGTCCCAGAGCAGTCCCTGAAGCTTCTTCTCTGCTGGGGTTCGCTAGCCCCCTGTCCCAGAGCAGTCCGAGGAGCTTCTTCTCTGCTGGGGTTCACTAGCCCCCTGTCCCAGAGCAGTCCGAGGAGCTTCTTCTCTGCTGGGGTTCGCTAGCCCCCTGTCCCAGAGAAGTCCGAGGAGCTTTTTCTTTGCTGGGGTTCGCTAGCCCCCTGTCCCAGAGAAGTCCGAGGAGCTTCTTCTCTGCTGGGGTTCGCTAGCCCCCTGTCCCAGAGCAGTCCGAGGAGCTTCTTCTCTGCTGGGGTTCGCTAGCCCCCTGTCCCAGAGCAGTCCGAGGAGCTTCTTCTCTGCTGGGGTTTCCCCTGCTTGTATGCGCTTCATCCTTTGCTCCAGTCCTTCCAGTTTCCGATTGCCAGCAACAATGGATGAAACGTGTATATTTTAAAAAGTCTTATAATTTTTTTTCTCCCGCTGATCATTAAAAGTTTAAAACGTCATCAGGATGTTGGATAGGTTCAAAGCCGAACTTTTTACTCTCTATTTTGTAGATGAAGGACATTTCAAACAAAGCTCTCTTCGAATACGCTTTTAAAACTTGATTAACAGCTTCTTGTGCACTGGTGATTTCCTTCAATTTTTCTCCTTTTACATTAATATTATATTTCCTTCTTTCGTTCATCATATTTCTGTAAGGGTGAATTTTGATTATCATTTCTCATCTTCAAAGAAAAAAATACTCATCATCTTATCAAGATTGAATGCCAGAAATTGAGAGGGTAGTTTCAAAATGTAATAAACTAGGAAATATGGAAACTGATGTTCAGTAAGCAACGCGGAACTATATGTCATCAGCCACCTCGCTGGCTTCAAGTTGCCTCAATTCTAGCTCTGATGATCGCCAGAGATCTTCATGGCGCTCCCGTTTCTTGGCCTTTCATGCTCTTCTGGCGCCCAATTGGCATAATGGATCTGTTCTGTGACTCTTCAGGCAAACGGCAACTTCTTTCAGCCGCTTCCTTACGCTGTAGGGTGGCCCGGTTTTGAAGACTGGAAGAAGTATCTTCTTGGAGTACACTGGGGGGCAGTGAGGAATGGTTCGTTTTTTTGTCCTTATTTAGGAACAAAGCGTCTTTCGCCATGTTTTTTCATTCTTTTTTTGATAGCTCTTCTGGTATCTCTGACATGTCGAATTATTTGTAGAACAGCTAGCGGCCAAAGCTGACCCTTTTTGGAAGATGATGAGGTTCTTCATTTCTATCTTTATATGAGAGAATTTCGATCTTTTTTAAAAAAAATATTTGCCAATTTTGTCGTTATAATCGTATGTTTCTTCATGGTATTGCTTGGAGGTACTCTTGCATGGCCAGCAGCGAATGCACATTTTTGCGTCAGGTATCAATTACAGAATTCTGTAAAATTGATAAAAATAACACAACTAAAGCTGTTGAGGACAAGAACCCAGGGCTGCTACTCTAATATTAGAATTTTAAATAAAACTATTAAAAACTAAAAGTATTAAAGATTTAATATGTATATGTCGGATCGTGTCGACTCACTGTGGGATCGTGCCGACTCTCGGTCGAATTGGGGTGTTGACCTACTGTGGGATTGCTGTGGTCTCACTGTCGAATCCTGGCGAATTGTGTGGTTGGGTAGTTATGGGGTGATTTTAGTGATGGGCGCAGTCTTGGTCGAATGGTGGTTTTCCACAGGGGAAGAACGAGCACAACTGGATGGTGTAGAAAATAAGACCTTGCGAAAGGGAGAATGATGAGACTGACTGGAAGTATTTGTCTTTACATGATGGAGCGTACACTACCTTGGTTGGAGCCTATGTTGAGTACACCTAGCTCGTAGCACGGTCACCTAGCTTTCTTTCTCTTCTTGTCCGAGATCATCGTCATCAACTCTCTCGACTTCTCATTGGTGGAGCTGCTTCCACGTGCTCTCTGATGATTCGCTATCAATTTGTCATGCTTAAATGTGATTAGCTTAGTACCTCCATTGTCGCCATGATTGCAATCCTCCAGGAAGAAGAATGCCTTTGAACTTAAGTTTTATGGGTCCAGGGCAGTGACCTTTACTTCCTGGATGATGCAATCCTGTTAATTGTTCTTTTTCCCTTCTCGCGAGGCCTAACTTTTATTAAACCTTTTGACGATACATTTTGCATAGATTGTGGTGGGGTTACATATTCCTATATACAGATTAACACATATATTATCTCTCTTCTTCTCATTATCCAATTTTAGATCAATCTTAGATTATTTGATAATAAAGATCAACTTAAGAATATCTCATTTGAATTCTACAATGGAAAAGAAGCATAGCACAAAACTGGAACATTGGGTTCAAAAATACCACGCACAATCATTGATTAGAGTCAAAAATAATTCTAAAGTTATTAACCTATCCCATTCAAATCTCACCACAGAACAAATAAATATACTGTCAAATGGTTTAAAACATAGAATGAAAGAAAACCTACACCCTATGAAAATTATAAGTGAAGTAGAAATAGCCATAACAAAACTCATAATCAAGACGAGAGTGAAATCAGACATAAGATAACCAGTACTCTAAAAACGCTAAGTAACCTTCCTCCACATAATCCACACGAGAGAAAAATTATTAAAAAACCTCAAAAACAGAGAAGACCTGATAAATACACAGGCGGATAAAGGTGGGATGACAGTAATCATGAACCGAATATATTATTGCAAGAAAATGGATGAAATTTTAGAAGATCAAACCACATTTGAACCATTTAATGAAATAGATAAGAACAATTTGTATGTATATTTTTAAAAAGAATTGAACAGTTTATCAAAAAGCAAGCATATTTTAAAAGATAAATATAATTTATTTCTCTCGAACATGGGAAATAATGGTCATATTAATGGCAAACCAAAAGTACAAAAGGAAACCTTACCTCTTAGACCCATAGCAGCATTCCATCATTCACCATTAGCTCCAATAGCCAAATGTTTAACAGATTTTCTACAGCCCATAATCAATAGTAAGTCTTTTCCATTGTCAATTTCTAAAATACCGAAATTTATAAATGAATTACTTAACCTTAAAATGATACACAATAACCACATACTAGTTCCGTTTGATTTCGAAGCACTTTATCCCAGTCTCTCCCATGAATTAACTATAGAAAACACTAGAGCCTTTTTAATTCAAAATAACACAGATATCTCAAACTTCGAAAAGACAATTGATTTAATATCATTATGTTTAAAAATAAACTTATTTACAATTAATTCAGAAACATATAAACAGTTTAAAGGTTCCCCCATGGGAAGTCCGCTATCCTCCCCTATAGCTGAAATAGTTATGCCTACTATAGACACGTGGATTACATCTCTACACCCTGAATACATTATTATATATAGAGATATATAGACGATATCTTTTACATATGTACAGACATCCAGCTTTCCCATATCCTAGCCTCCTTTAATAGTTACCATACAAATATTAATATTACAGTAGAAAAAGAGAATAATGGTACCCTTCCCTTTTTAGATATTAAAATCATGAGGTTAGAATATAAATTAAATACAGTTGTATATTATAAGCCATCCTTCATCTCGAACTACATTAAATATTCTTCATTCTGTTCTCTTAGCCATAAGATCAATACTATAAAAACATGATCTAAAAAATATTCACACATTGTTCTTTACTTCAATTAAAAACAGAAGAAACGCAAAATATTATTAAAAACTTATCATCATCAGGTTACCCAAAACCTTCATTCTACGACCTTTTCATCAGACTACAGAAAATACCAAATCAATAATTCGAAAAGCAGAAATTTATAGAACATTATGCATCATCCCATATTCCCTTCAATCAGTATCCATAGCTAGAACACTTAGAAAATATGTTATCAAAACTATGTTCAATAATTCTCCAAATTTAGGCAATATGATTAGAAACCCATTTACAAAGAATCAATTCAATATTCCATTCAATAGAAAAGAAGCCATATACTCCATATCATGTAATATAACTGTAGTTCTAAATATGTAGGGGAGACTGGGCGAAAAGTCCATAATAGAATTGCTGAACATAAAAGGAATATTAACAATAGTGATCCAAGATCTTTAAAAGTTTAACACATAAAAGAAAAAGGTCATACATTTAACTTATCTCAACCCATAGTGTATTATGACAATTTCCAAAGTAAATACCAAAGACTTTAAATAGAATCTATGATAACCAAACGGCAAAAAAAGCATAAACAGATGCATAGAAATATCAGAAACATACGAAACAATATGGTCAAATACATTTCTATAGATGTCTTCTATATATACCACGATAGTTCACGAATTTATTCAATTTAATTTGAAGTCTCGAGATATCATTCAACCATCACGTATCATCCACCATGCACGTACATTTTCAAAATTTGTGTATAACACAAAGATAATATATTACACCTATCCCCCGATTTACACGGTAGATACGTTCCTGAGAAAAACGTGTAAATCTCGGGATAGGTGTACACAGAAATAAAAATAAAATGCATTAACAGGTTAAAATATGTAGTCAGCACATAAGCTCGGGATTCCTCGTGAGATGTGTACACAGCGCATTTGTTCAATCACAATAGCATTTAGTATGGTGCGATAAAAAAAAAACCTATTTGGAAAACCGTGTAAAAGCGAAAACGTGTAAAACAAGTACCGTATAAATCGGGGAATAGGTGTATATTTTTCTCCCCGTTTCAATATCATTAATATTTAAAATATGTAAATAATAATATATATTATGATGCATTAGCGCGCCATCTTTTTATTACTTTTTCCATTGCAGTAAGGGCAGTAGAAATTGTTTTATTTTTAAAAGAATCATACGCGTCTAAAATAGTTTCGTATTTTGATTAAATAATAATATGTATATAAAAATAGAGAGTATATATCATCAATTTATTATCGTGATACACCTGTTGAAGGACTGACAAGTCCGAAAGCTTGAAAATAAAAAAAAATTGAACAAGAAACTTAGCCCTGGAAGCTTCATTTATCTTATAATATTATAAATCAGGGTAAAGCTAATTATATTTTCTCAAATTTAACCACGAGATTTCGAGCACCACCCTCCAGGTAGCAAACATGTTATTAAGAGTGAACGTGAAGGAAGCTATATATTGCATTTATTATTGTTTTAGACAACATTATCTATATGATGGAACTGTTCCGTAATTGATATTATAGTCAATATCATAGATAACTCTCTCCCACGTTCACTCTTAATATCACATTCTGCCTGTTGAAGAGCGAAAGTTCTAAATCTCGCGGTTAAAGTTAATGAAAGAAGCTTATTATGCGAAGGAAATTATATTTTAACTTTCTCAACTATTTAATCTAATTTATTTTTCTATTGGTTATCCAGCGATAGAATTCTACCAACGAAGAGCTAGATTATCACGATTCACTCTCACCAAGTAGGAGGCAGGACATGAAATAAATTTGCATAAATGTTTGTATCCATGTTGTATCAAACTGAGGTAAAATTTCTTAAATTTTCGTACATGATATATTTTAGATTGGAATCATTTATTATATGAATTTCACTTACAGTAAAAGCAGTTGCTAACTTCTACCCACCATGATTATCATTGCTCGTCAGTCTAGGGCGGACTTTATTCCATGAGATCCAAAAGGGATCTAGTGGAATCTTGACAATCTGCCAAAGAGGTGTTTAGCTGGCTAAGTGGCTAAGCCAAACCTATGGCTAAAATATAAATGGAAAAATTTCCGGGAGAATATTTATGAAAAAGACCAAGGTCACCTCTTCCGTCAAAATAGACGTCAAAGCCAGACGCCATCTATTGACCGTCTATTTTGACGGGAGAGAAGACCTTCGTCATCTCCCCCCCACCTTCTTAAAAATCTCGTTTCCGCTTCTTTGAGCAGTCAAAAATTGAGTCCTTCACAACCATATGAAGAAGCCTGTTTTACATCCAGACCATGAGACTACCTCCTTTCTCTAATGTTAATGGAATAGAAAAGCGGAAGTTAGGATCTTCCCAGATATAGATTAGTATAGAACCAATGTCTAGACTGAATCCTGACACGTGACTTTAGAAAAAAAGTTCCTAATGATCGAAAGTGTCGTTCCAGAGGCATCTGAGAGATAATTGGAGAGATGAGTGATTGTCAACTCTATAGTGCTTAGCGGTCAAATAGTTCTCTTCTTAGATCGCAGTGGATATTTTACGGCCCTGCCAGGGTTTTCTGTGATGGCTTTGTTGAATTGTCTCCAGAAATGGCAGACACATTTCTGTTAAAATTGAGCCATTTAAAGACTTCAGTATGGACTTGGCATGTTTCTATCCACCTCTCCAACTTGAAGTTTCTGGTAAACAAGTATGCGAGGCCATATGTCAGATTATTACAAACTGTGCAATCTTTAGAAAATTATTATCTATTTTGCTAACCCCCAGGTTCCTGTAGATAACAGAAGTCGCTGATTACCCCAAATGTCCTTCTGACCTATGTCTTTTATTGGTTTTATTTAAAAAAAAAATATATATATATATATATATATATATAGTGTAGAAACTATATAACAAAATTATAACAGTGATTCTAATTTTAAAAAATTTAAGGAGCAAACTGATAATAATGATAACTTATATCAGTTAGATTTGATTAGATTAGCAAGCTAAATCTAAATTAATTATAATAATAAATAGTTATTTAATTTTATAGTCCAGTTTTGTATTAAAATTATCTTCACTATTATGATCATTTAAATACAAATTATAAAATTTGTAAAATGTTATTAATTTGTAGATAGAGAGAGAAAAAAAAAATCCTTTACTTCTATTACATCCTCAAGTTAATTATATATTTATAATTAATAACAATAAAAAAAATTAACAAAGTAACGTCTATTACATCGGCTTTTACACGTCATTCAGACATACTCTAATCCTATATATAGAATAATCGAAGAGATAATATATATAATAGTTAGAAAAAAGAGAGAAAGACAGAACCATGCACTTTTAATCAAACTAATAATAAGGGAAAAAAAAAAAAAAAGAGTTTTATAAAGAAGGTAGATAAGATTGTTAGTATATATATATATATTTTTTTATGATTTTATATTTTATCCTTTTTTTTTTTTTTTTATAAAAAGATTTTTAAAGGTTTTTTTATTTTATAATATGATTATAAATAGTTGTATTTAGTAATATATCTATAGTATGAATTAACATTTGTTATAAGTTTGGATATTATGTTTTGAAACCCTAATGGTAGACCAGACATACACAAAAAACTTTAAATTGAAATAAATTGGAAAAAGAGATCTGCTGGAACGGGGATCATCAGATAAAATTCCAGCGACATTTCAACCCCTCCTTTATTATGTCATAGATCTCTTTTAAACCGTATTTTATGTGTTAATATTAAGTTGTTTCAGTGAAATATTTAAATGAACATATAACAGATACAAGTGTTAACAAATTCAAACTGTAAACCTACCTTGACCGCTGCGTCCTCCATTGTGTATATCTATTTCTGGCTGGCACATGTCGCGGGAGGGGAATGTCCCCCCACATTTCAAATTTAGACCATTTCTTCAGAATTTTTTTGAACAACAAGAAAATTAAAGAAGATAGGAAAAATAGTTGAAGGAAGAAAGCTAATTTTTATAATCTTTACAGATAGTTATATCAAAATAACTGATTTAACACTTAATCATCTTTTAATATTCCTTTAAAAAGGCAAATTATAAGAGTTTAATAAAGCTATTAATTGTGCAAATTCATCTTTATTTAACTTCCATTTTCCTCCCCAGAAATTGGATTTTAAACAAAAATGAACTATATACTTTAACACTTTAAAAATCTTGTGAAAAAATCTTTTAATCAGTTATTTAATAAAAGTTTAATTAACTGTTAAAGATTATAAATTTGTATTAGTTAATATTAAGAGAAATTATAGAAAGTTGATTTCATAAATGGATATTTCCATTTTTTTTTTTTAAATATTTTATAATTGATATACTGTTGAAATATTTTACTTGTTTGATACTAAATTTGTTTTTAATAAATTCCATGTTTAAATTTTTAACATCTTCTATGAAATTATCTAATATATTATTTATTCTATAAAATCTTAGAAACTGACCATAATATATACCTTTACAGCAATTTAATGATATATTAGAATTCATATTACAGTATTTTATAATATTGAAATTATAATTACTCTTTTTATTATAAACTCTAACAGCACTATTTGTAAGGTCTATATTCAAGTCTAAAAAGTTAACTTTTTTGTTTCTATAAATTTTTTCATTGTTCTTAAGTTTCAAGTATTTAGGATATATTTCAGGTATTAATTTTTTAAACAGTGGATTATTAAATATTATTATGTCATCTACATATCGGAATATTTGCCAATTAATATTATTTTGTAGAAAGTATTCTCTTTCGTACCAGAACAATATTAAATTTGCTAGTAACGGACTAGAAGAAGTACCCATGGGAACGCCTTCTGATTGAATATATATTTTATTTTTAAATTCTATATAGTTAAAATTTAAAAATGTTTCCAGTAGAGTTTTTGCTGTTTTAAGATCTAATTTAAATGTTTTATATCTGTTATGAATAATTTTAATGTAGAAAGTTTTGTCATTAATTAATTCATTAAATAAATTGGTTATTTTATTATTTAGATCTCTTAAATTTATTTTAGAATATAGGTCCTCAAAGTCAAATGTGTGTACTGTTTCAATGTTTGTCCAATTGTTCATTAAATAATTAATGATTTTTTTATTTGAGTCGATAAATTTATAATTATATTTATTAGTTAATTTATTTATAATAAATTGTAGTGTTGAGGCTAATTGTATATCAATATTTTTTATGACTGAATTTATACCAGATGTGATTGTTCTGAAAGAAATAGGTTTTTTGTGTAGTTTAGGAATTATATAGAACTTTGGTATGTTTGGATTTTTGTGGTTATTATAAATTTTTAGTGAATTTTCAACATTTTTGATGTCTTTTTTGATTTTTGTGCCTGTAGTTCTAGCAAAAGTGTATTTATGATTATTATCAATTTCCTTTTTTAGTATATCGTGGTATAGATTTTTACAAATTAAAGATAAATTATTGGGACATTTATCTATAGGAGTGATAATATAGTCCTTCTGTAAATTAATTATATTTTCTTTGAAAGAAGGAATGTCTGAATTGGGTTTTGTGTATTTAAGTGTATTATTATAATAATTTATAATTTCCTTTTTAATATTATGTTTCCATTCCAGAAAAGTAAATTCTGGAATACTGTATTTTATACTAGTTTTATTTATGAAAATATCTATATCTTTTAATATAGATTTAATTGTATTATTATAATTGTGTTTAATTTGAGGTATATATTTATACCCTTTATTTAAAATTTCTTGATATTCTGGATTTAAAAAAGAAAAGTTGCTAGTTAATATATGACCTGAGTACTTATATTTATCAATATAGTTGTTGCAATTACATTTAATTTTTTTAAAATTTGCCAAATTATTAATAAATTGGTTATAATTGCAAACTAAATTACCTATATTTTTATTGTATCTCCAGATTGTTTTAAAATTTAAATTTTTTATAGGGAAAAGATTATTGATGATTTGGTTATTAAAAATATCATTAAATTTAATATGTTTAAATAAATTGTTATTAAATTTAATGATAATATTAATGTTATTAGTATTTTGTTTAATTTTTCTGTATTTAAAGATGTCTTGTGTGATATCTATTAATCTGTTAGTCAGATTATGAATTTTAATATATTCTATGAGTTTGATAAATTTATTATTATTTAGTTTAAATAATGTTTTAATAAATTTATCGACGAAGTTGTTAGTGTACATTTGTTTTGGGTCCAGTAATTCTTCAAATTCAATGTAACCTAATTTATTTGTAGTTTTACCTCTAGTTTTATTAGGTTTAGTTTTAAATTCATTTTTATATTTGCAACTGATTTCATAAGTTGAAATTTCTTCTGTTTGTGGTTTGTATGTGTAGTTTAATTCGTCGTTAAGTCCATAAGGGAATAATGTGTTGTGTTTATAAATGTAGTTGTTTTCTAATAATAGTCGTTGTTTTTTGTTTTGACATATGTCTAGTATTTCTATCTTAAAGTTGTTAAAAGTATGTAATTGATTGTGTTCTTTCATATATATATTACCAATTGATTTTTTAGCGTGGTTTCTATGTAGGTTTATTCGTATATTTAATGGATTACAAGTTTGTCCTATATATGATAGTTGACAAATTTGGCATGTTAATTTATAAATAGTATTCACTAATTTACAACTAGTTGTTTGAAAAGTGTCATGGTTCTTAAGAGAGGGACAAGTTTGACAATTTTTTCTTAGGCAATTCTTAGCGAGTTTAAATTAACATAAAAGAGGTGCTAACACTAATATGTTTGTAGTTTTTTTTAGTTTTTTTAGTTTGTTATTCTTATGAATTTTTTAAATATATTTTACTTAATTGTTTTTGTGGTGATAAAATTTGTAATAAATTGAATAATTAATCTATAAATATATAGATATTACTGTTTGTTATCTGTTATATTTTTAAGAATAACTAATAAAAAAAACATCTTTAAACTAACAAAAACACTGAAAAAAACAAAAGTTCTGAAATTATTTTTTTTTCTAGAATTACTTTTATAATTTAATTTTTAATAATCAAACAATGAAAGATAATTAAAATTTGTATGAAGATTTATTTATATTAGAATATCTAATATAATTTAATTTGTATATTATGTTATATATAAAAAAATATATATCATAGAGTAAGCTCATATGAATTAATATAGTGTAGAAACTATATAACAAAATTATAACAGTGATTCTAATTTTAAAAAATTTAAGGAGCAAACTGATAATAATGATAACTTATATCAGTTAGATTTGATTAGATTAGCAAGCTAAATCTAAATTAATTATAATAATAAATAGTTATTTAATTTTATAGTCCAGTTTTGTATTAAAATTATCTTCACTATTATGATCATTTAAATACAAATTATAAAATTTGTAAAATGTTATTAATTTGTAGATAGAGAGAGAAAAAAAAAAAATCCTTTACTTCTATTACATCCTCAAGTTAATTATATATTTATAATTAATAACAATAAAATATATATATATATATATATATATATATATATGATAATTTAAACCAATAACCCTATATTATGTAATACGTATAACAAAATTGTCATGTTGTATATAGAACTAATTATAAACTATAACTAATTATTCGCATAATTGACATGTTTCCTTGCATCACCCTATGTAATGTACTGAGGATGAATAAATAAAACTATATAATAGATTAAAAGCTGAGTTAAGAGCCAGAGAGAGAGAATCACAAGTAACTTCTAAAGATAGATGGAAGCCCAGACCGGTGCCAGTGTCGATTAACGGACACGTGCAGAAAGGCAATACTTCCTGGTCCCCTTCCTGGTCCAAAAGAGTTGTATAAATAGGACCCCACGTAGCAACAGCCAGTCAGTTCCAGTGAGTCTTCCGGTCAGCGTCACCCCTTATCGCCGGTTGTCACCAACTCATCGACCATGTAAAACAGTAAGAAACCTTCTCGATCTCCATCTTTGCTCTTGGCTCGCTTTTTATCTATTCAAGGAATTTTCCTTCGACAACTGTGTCGTTTCGTTTTGTGTGTGGACATTCCCAAGCTTTTTCCCACTCTGCCTCGACCACGACTGCCTGTACTTTGTGAGAACTGTTAAAGGTCCTACAAGGTGCAGAGAGGTACTGGAAAACTCTCCACGCCCTGACTGTCCCTCTCGGTTACTACAGGTTTGACCCTCGTTTGCCACAACTTATAGCGAGAGTCGACGAGGTTCTACAACAGGCTTACCAAACCTCAACACATTATTACAAAGAGTCGACAGGATCCCTAATCACAGATAAGTCGACCCAACCCATTATTACATATATATATATATATCCGTGAAAACTAATGTTAAAAATAATTATGAAACCAGTTTATTCTCTTATTAATTTTTTGAATGGAATTAGACATTACCCGGCTCAATGTTTATTAAATTTAGTAATATTGGAATCCATCATTGATGGTTTGGTGATGGCTTTGAACTTCCCCGAGGTTTCCTCTGCTGGTTTTTCTCCAGATACTGGTCTCAGAGCAGTCCCTGGAGATTCTTCTCTGCTGGGGTTCGCTAACCTTGTGTCTCAGAGAAGTCGGTGGAGCTTCTTCTCTGCTGGTGTTCGCTAGCCCCCTGTCCCAGAAGAGTCCGTAGAGGTTCTTCTCTGCTGGGGTTCGCTAGCCCCCTGTCCCAGAGGAGTCCCTGGAGGTTCTTCTCTGCTGGGGTTCGCTAGCCCCCTGTCCAAGAGGAGTCCGTGGAGGTTCGTTTCTGCTGGTGTTCGCTAGCCCCCTGTTCCAGAGCAGTCTCTGGAGCTTCTTTTCTCCTGTAGTTCGCTAGCCCCCTGTCCCAGAGCAGTCTCTGGAGCTTCTTTTCTCCTGTGGTTCGCTAGCCCCCTGTCCTAGAGCAGTCCGAGGAACTTCTTCTCTGCTGGGGTTCGCTAGCCCCCTGTCCCAGAGCAGTCCGAGGAACTTCTTCTCTGCTGGGGTTCGCTAGCCCCCTGTCCCAGAGCAGTCCAAGGAACTTATTCTCTGCTGGGGTTCGCTAGCCCCCTGTCCCAGAGCAGTCCGAGGAACTTCTTCTCTGCTGGGGTTCGCTAGCCCTCTGTCCCAGAGCAGTCCAAAGAACTTCTTCTCTGATGGGGTTCGCTAGCCCCCTGTCCCAGAGCAGTCCAAGGAACTTCTTCTCTGCTGGGGTTCGCTAGCCCCCTGTCCCAGGGCAGTCCGAGGAGCTTGTTCTCTGCTGGGGTTCGCTAGCCCCCTGTCTCAGAGCAGTCCGAGGAGATTCTTTTCTGCTGGGGTTCGCTAACCTTGTGTCTCAGAGAAATCCGTGGAGCTTCTTCTCTGCTGGTGTTCGCTAGCCCCCTGTCCCAGAGCAGTCTCTGGAGCCTTTTTTCTCATGTGGTTTGCTAGCCCCCTGTCCCAGAGCAGTCCAAGAATCTTCTTCTCTGTTGGGGTTCGCTAGCCCCCTGTCCCAGAGCAGTCCAAGAAACTTCTTCTCTGCTGGGGTTCGCTAGCCCCCTGTCCCAGAGCAGTCCAAAGAACTTCTTCTCTGCTGGGGTTCGCTAGCATCCTGTCCAGAGCAGTCCGAGAAACTTATTCTCTGCTGGGGTTCGCTAGCCCCCTGTCCCAGAGCAGTCCGAGGAACTTCTTCTCTGCTGGGGTTCGCTAGCCCCCTGTCCCAGAGCAGTCCGAGGAACTTCTTCTCTGCTGGGGTTCTCTAGCCCCCTGTCCCAGAGGAGTCCCTGGAGCTTCTTCTCTGCTGGGGTTTGCTAGCCCCCTGTCCCAGAGGAGTTCGTGGAGGTTCGTCTCTGCTGGGGTTCGCTAGCCCCCTGTTCCAGAGCAGTCCCTGGAGCTTCTCTGCTGGGGTTCGCTAGCCCCCTGTCCCAGAGCTGTCCCTGGAGCTTCTTCTCTGCTGGGGTCGCTAGCCCCCTGCCCCAGAAGAGTCTGTAGAGGTTCTTCTCTGCTGGGGTTCGCTAGCCCCCTGTCCCAGAGGAGTCCCTGGAGGTTCTTCTCTGCTGGGGTTCGCTAGCCCCCTGTCCCAGAGGAGTCCGTGGAGGTTCGTCTCTGCTGGGGTTCGCTAGCCCCCTGTCCCAGAGAAGTCCCTGGAGCTTCTTCTCTGCTGGATCTGGAGTTTCCCCTGCTTGTTTGCGCTTTAGCCTTTGCTCCAGGAGCAGTCTCTGGAGATCCACGTCCCAATTGACTGCCTAGACTTAGTATAGTCCTCCAAGTTTCCGATTTCCAGGAACAATGGATGGAACGTGTAATATTTTAACAAGTCTTATAATCTTTTTTTCTACCGCTGATCATTAAAAGTTAAAACGTCATCAGGATGTTGGATAGGTTCAAAGCCGAACGTTTTACTCTCCATTTTTTAGATGAAGGACATTCCTAGCAAAGCTTTCTTTGAACACGCTTTTAAAACTTGATTAAAATCTTCTTGTGCACTGGGGATCCTCTTCAATTTTTCTCCTTTTACATTAATATTATAATTACGTTTTTCATTCATCATAATCGTGTAAGGATTGAATTTTGATTATCATTCCTAATCTTCAGAGAAAAAAATACTCATCATCTTATCAAGATAGAATGCAAGGAATTTAGAGGTTAGTTTCCAAATGTAATACACTGGGAAATATGGAAACTGATTTTCAGGAAGCACGCCGGAACTATATGTCATCAACCTCCTCGCTGGCTTCAAGTTGCCTCAGTTCTAGCTCTGATGATCACCAGAGCTCTTCATGGCGCTCCCATTTTTGGCCTTTTTTGCTTCTCTGGCGCCCAATTGGCATATTAGTTCTGTTCTGTGACTCTCCAGGCGAACGGCAACTTCTTTCAGCAGCTTCCTTACGCTGTAGGGTGGCCGGGGTTTTGAAAACTGGAAAAAGTATCTTCTTGGAGTACATAGGGGGCAGTGAGGAAAATATAGTTCTTTGTCCTCCTTTAGGAACAAAGCGTCTTTCGCCATGTTTTTCCATTCTCTTTTTGATAGCTCTTCTGGCATCTCTGATATGTCGAATTCTTTGTAGAACAGCTCGTGGCCAAAGCTGACCCTTTTTGGTAGATGATGAGGTTCTTCATTTCTATCTTTATATGAGAGAATTTCGATCTTTTTTTAAATATATATTTGCCAATTATTTCGTCATAATCGTATGTTTCTTCATGGTATTGCTTGGAGGTTCTCTTGCATGACCAGCAGTGGATGCACATCTTGGTGTCAGGTATCAATTACAGAATTCTGTAAAATTGATAAAATAACACAATTAAAGCTTTTGAGGACAAGAACCCAAGGCTACTACTCTAATATTAGAATTTTAACTAAAACTATTAAATATTTAATATGTATATTATCTCACACAACACAACAACACACATTATCCAATTTTAGATCAATATTAGATTATTTGATCATAAAGATCAACTTAAGAATATCACGTTTGAATTCTACAATGGAAAAGAAGCATAGCAAAAAAACTGGAACATTGGGTTCAAAATACCACGTACCATCATCGATCAGAGTTAAGAATAATTCTAAAGTTATTAACCTATCCCAATCAAATCTCACCACAGATAAAATAAATATGCTGTCAAATGGTTTAAAACATAGAATAATAGAAAAACCATAGCCTATAAAAATTATAAGTGAAGTAGAAATAGCCATAACAAAACTAAAAATCAAGACAAGAGTGAAATTAGACATAAGATAACCAGTATTCTGAAATGGCCAAGTAACCTTCCTCCACATAATCCACACGAGAGAATAATTATTTTAAAAAAACCTCAAAAACAGAAAAGACCTGGTAATTACACAGGCGGATAAAGGTGGGATGACAGTAATCATGGACCGAACAGATTATTGTAAGAAAATGGATGATATTTTAGAAGATCAAACCACATTTGAACCCCTCAATGAATTAGATAAGAAAAATTTGTATGTATATTTTTAAAAAATTGAACAGGTTATCAAAAAGCAAGCATATTTCAAAAGTTGGATTTTTTGGTCTAGGCTCACCCTGACCTCTCCTCTCGGCATATTGACGCTTGGTTTCAGGGTCATAGCCATAGACCCATGTCTCGTCGCCTGTGATTATCTTGTCTTTCCATTCCGGATCCTTTCTTGTCATTTCCAACATGTTCTCACAGGTTGCAAGCCGACACAGTTTTTGCTCATTAGTGAGGAATCTAGGGATGAATTTTGCAGGTGTCTTTTTGAGCTTCAAATCTTTGGTTACGATCCTTCCAATCGTTGTTTTAGAGATACCTGTGTCGTGCTCTAGCTCCAGCAAAGTGGTTCGAGGATTTTCTTTTATCAAATCGGTGATTTTTTGCACATTTTCATAAGTCCTTTGAAATTTTGGGCGTTTTTGACTAGGATCATCTTCAATAGAAATTCTGCCAGCTTTAAATCTAGAATGCCATTCAAAAACAGTTGTTCTATTTGGGGGGTCATTGGAGAATGCTTTATTAGGCATTTCAAAAGTTTCGGTTGCTGATATTTGAAGTTTCCCACAAAATTCTATGCAAATCCTCTATTTTATTTTTTGCTCCACCGTAAAATCGCCGCAGCGCTAGGTGTAACCTTTAAATAAATTAAAATGACCTTGGCGCGCGCGCACGTACAGCCTTGATATTGGTACCACCGCGTTGCCAGATCATTTTTTCTATAATAAACAGTCAAATTTATTTCCATTTTCATTTATTTATTTTTTTATGGACCCATTCCGGGAACTTATGGTACATATCTTGTATTTATTCTCCCCGTTTCAATATCATTAATATTTAAAATATGATGCATTAGCGCGCCATCTTTTTATTACTTTTTCCATTGTAGTAAGGGCAGTAGAAATTGTTTTATTTTTAAAAGAATAATACGCGTCTAAAATAGTTTCGTATTTTGATTGAATAATAATATGTATATAAAAATAGTATATACCATCAATTTATTATCGTTATACACCTGTTGAAGGACTGACAAATCCGAAAGCTTGAAAATAAAAAAAAAATTTAACAAGAAACTTAGCCCTGGAAGCTTCATTTATCTTATAATATTATAAATCAGGGTAAAGCTAATTATATTTTCTTAAATTTAACCACGAGATTTCGAGCACTACCCTCCAATTGGCAAAAATGTTATAAAGAGTAAACGTGAAGGAAGCTATATATTGCATTTATTATTGTTTTAGACAACATTATCTATATGATGGAACTGTTCCGTAATTGATATTATAGTCAATATCATAGATGACTCTCTCCCACGTTCACTCTTAATATCACATTCTGCCTGTTGAAGAGCGAAAGTTCTAAATCTCGCGGTTAAAGTTGATGAAAGAAACTTATTATGAGAAAGGAATTATATTTTAACTTTCTCAACTATTTAATGTAATTTCTTTTTTATTGGTTATCGAGTTATAGAATTCTACTAACGAAGGGCTAGAATTCCACGATTCACTCTCACCAAGTAACATACAGGCCATGAAATAAATTTGCATAAATGTTTGCATCCATGTTGTATCAAACTGAGGTAAAATTTCTTAAATTTTCGTACATGATATATTTTAGATTGGAATCATTTATTATATAAATTGCACTTACAGTAAAAGCAGTTGCTAACTTCTACCCACCATGATTATCATGGCCTTGTAAGCCTAGGGCGGACTTTATTCCATGAGATCCACAAGGGATCTAATGGAATCTTGACAATCTGCCAAAGAGGTGTTTAGCTGGCTAAGTGGCTAGGCCAAATCTATGGCTAAAATATAAATAGAAATTTTTCCGGGAGAATATTTAGTAAAAAAACCAAGATCACCTCTTCCGTCAAAAGAGACGTCAAAGCCAGACGTCATCTATTGACCGTCTATTTTGACAGGGGATGGACCTTCGTCTCCCCACTCCCCTAATAAAAATATCATTTCCGCTTCTTTGAGCAGTCAAAAAGTGCGTCTTTCACAACCATATGAAGAGGCCTGTTCTACATCCAGACCATGAGATTACCTCCTTTCTTTAATGTTAATGGGATAGAAAAGCGGGGGAGTTAGGATCTTCATAGATATAGATTAGTATAGAACCAATGTCTAGACTCAATCTTGACTCGGGAGTTCAGAGAACATATTCTTACTGATCGAAAGTGTCGTTCCAGAGGCATCTGAGAGATAATTGGAGAGATAAGTGATTGTCAACCCTATAGTGCTTGACTGTCAAATAGTTCTTCTCTTGGATCGCAGTGAATATTTTACGGCCCTGCCAGAGTTTTCTGCGATGGCTTTATTGAATTGTCTCCAGAAATGGCAGACACATTTCTGTTGAATTTGAGCCATTTGAAGACTTCATTATGGACTAGGCATGTTTCTATCCACCTCTCCAACTTGAAGTTTCGGATAAACAAGTGTAGGCGCCATCCCGACCAGAGAGCCACAGATAAACAGATTATAAACGCACAGAATATAGAATCCGAGCTCCCCAGTAGAAGGAATACCCGGAAGACGACGGTACTCTCTGTTATATGTGTTGTTCACTATGATGATTTTGTTTTAATAAACGCTACTAAATTATTTCATTGGATCCTCTCTTTCTTTTTCCCAGTAAGAAACGCCTACGGAAGCCAACAGAAATTCAGAAGTGGGATGGTCCTGAAGAAAATTGAAGATTCACTGGAATAATTTGGAAACGAGAAGGACGTGGCGCGGTGACCGATCAACGTAAGAGGAGTTGCATGGTATGTACGAAATTTAATTACCTATTCCTAAAAGTATTATCGCAAAGTATCGCGGTAAAAGTATTATTACAAGTCACCTCGACAAAAGTATTATCGCAAAGTATCGCGGTAAAAGTATTATTACAAGTCACCTCGACAAAAGTATTATCGCAAAGTATCGCGGTAAAAGTATTATTGCAAGTCATCTCGATAAAAGTATTATCGCAAAGTATCGCGGTAAAAGTATTATTGCAAAATCATCTCGATAAAAAGTATTATCGCAAAGTATCGCGGTAAAAAGAAAAAAAAAAGTATTGTCTCAAAATTACTAAAGAAAAGTTGATTTCGTTTAAAGAAATAATTGAAACAGTACGTATCTGGTTTAGTCAGTTTTATTTGTTTATTTTAAAATTTTTTGCTTTGTTTATTTTTCCTTTTGAAAAACATGACTTATTTAGCGAAAGTAAGGAAATGCGATTTGAGCAAGTTGGCGTATGAACTCGGCGAGGTAGTACCGCCAGAGAGCAGGATCGTCGACTTAAAACACCTTATTTTGAAAAGCCAATCTTACGAAGAAGAGTTCGCAAAGCAACTGTTGGAGACTCTGATCGAGGATCGGGAACGAATCGAGGAGCGGGAACGAATCGAGGATCGGAAACGAATCGAGGATCGGGAACGAATCGAACGGGAACGAAAAGAACAAATGGTAATGGAATTCGAGCTTGAGAAGCTGCGCATCCAGACTACACGCGGAAACAACGATACGTCTCGAAGTACCAGCAATGACGCACATTACGAGATACGTAAACTGATGCCCAAGTACGAGTCGAAGGACAATGATTTGAGTTTTTACCTAATTCTTTTCGAAAGACAGGCAAAGCGACTAGGATTGGATGAAGACCAATGGGCGTTCAGCCTCCTAGGATTGCTACCTTACGAAATGACTCAATTAATCGCTCGGGAGACAGAAGAACAAAGCGGCGATTATAGGTTCGTGAAAAGGTTGCTCCTAAAACGGTACAAGTTGAGCCCCGAACAATTCAGACAAAAATTCGAGAAGCACGAGAGATCTCAAAAGGGTTCCTGGAGAGACTTCGCTTTCGAATTGCGAGGATATTTCAACGAATGGATCGAAGGAATGAACGTGGAAAATTTCGACGCCCTAAAGTATTTGTCCGTCACTAACCAGCTAAAGAAAAAAGTTCCAAATGTGCTGCGTAATCATCTCATTGACGATTGGACCAAGTTAAACAACCCAGATGAGTTGGCGGATAAACTGGACGAGTACGAAAATGTTCGCACCGAGATGGGACCTACGCATTGGAATGCGAAACACCTCATACCACCGTCGTTTCAGCAGAAATCTGCGAGATTCCCCAACCAAAGCGAAGTTAAAGAGACTAAACAAGGAACGAATGTTTCGGTTCAAGACGCTGCAAGGAACGAAATCAGTGAAACGTACCCTAACACCTTGAGGAGAATGGTCAACCGTACGATCAGAAACGACACGGGAGAACCGAAGTGCTTCAACTGCAATCAGTTTGGACACATTGCCAGAGACTGCCCAGCACCCAGGGCTACGTTGATATGCCGAGGATGCGGTCAAACGGGACACAAGGAAAGGAATTGCACAAGACCCAAAGAAGGACTAAAAGTAGCCAACCTGGAAGTCGAAGGACTGGAGACTGTCCCGCCAGATGTATATTTGAAGGATGTCAAGATCGACAACAAGGAAACCGTGAAGGCAATGATAGACACCGGGAGCAGCAGTTGTCTAATGAGAGAATCGGTCGCAAGGAGGATCAGCGTCGACATCGAACCAGACTCGACTAGTCTGTACGGCATCGGTAACCAGACTGCACCAGCTGCCAGGACCGTTGGGAAGACGACAGTCGACCTGGAGATTGATGGCATCGTCGGAAGGGAAATCACTGTATTCATTGTCAACGATGATGCCCAACCCTATGACCTATTAATTGGAAGAACATGGACAGATCTGCCCTACGTATCCTTCGCCAGAATTGGTAAAAACTTGCATATTGGCTATTCATCCGAATTTCCGTTTGCTAATCTGCAAGAAGAAATCAAGTCGCGTCGCATCGAACTGAGAGCAACCGAAACTGTTCAGTTGGAGAGCGACTCCATTAACTTTACAAGTGCAATCACAGACGAGGTAAAGGACGGATATGTATTGTTCACAGGAGTAGATGACGCCTGTGTCGATTCCCTATTGGAAGTGGTCGATGGAAAGACGACCGTACCCATCATCTCAGCTGGCAAGGGCAAGTTGAGAGTAAGGAAGAACCAATGTGTAGGGCGAGTTGAACTACTGAACCTTGATGATATTGTTGTTAACCTGGACGTCGCAGAGGATTCGTTTCAGACTAAAAATGAAGAGAAGAGGGAAGGACAAGACCAAATGAAACGTAAGCGCCCCATACTGCCTGAGGACATCAACGTCAATCATTCTCTGACTTCGAAAGAGAGACAAGAAATCCTAGATGTAGTAAACGAGTATAGAGACTGTTTCGCTCTTGGCATGGAGGAATTAGGGTGCACCGATGTCACCAAGATGGACATTAAGGAGGTTGATGGAAGCAAGCCAGTCTGTCTGAGACCGTATAAGACGACTGCAAGTGAACGCGAAGCAATCAGGGAGATTGTCAGAGAGTGGAAGGACAATGGAATAGTCACGGAAACTAGATCACCCTACGCTAGTCCCGTCCTACTTGTGAGGAAGAAAACTGGAGATCATCGTCTGGTGGTAGATTATAGGAGACTCAACATTCAAACAGTTAAGGACAAGTTCCCATTACCAAGGATAGACGACCTTCTGGAAGGCCTAAGGAATGCGAAATTCTTCACCACTCTGGATCTGGCGCATGGATATCTGCAGATACCACTGACCGATAAGGCAAAATTAAAGACAGCATTCATCACCCCAGATGATACAGGTCAATTCGAAAGGATGATTTTTGGACTCGCCAACGCACCAGCTGAATTCCAAAGACTGATGCACACTGTCCTAGGTCCGCTGCTGAACAAGAAGGCATTCTGCTATCTCGACGACGTGATTATCCCGGCAAAGGATTGGCGGGAGATGATCGAAAGGTTGAGGGAAGTCCTCGAAAGAATAAGATCAGCGAAGTTGACACTGAAACCCTCTAAATGTGAGTTCGGAAGGAGGGAAGTTGAGTTCTTAGGGTATGTCATCAGTACAGGCGGACTTAAGCCAGGCCCAAGAAAGATCAAGGCGATAGAAGAATTTCCAGAACCCAAGAATGTCCACGACATACGACGCTTTCTGGGACTGACGAACTTCTTCAGACGATTTGTAAAGGACTTCGCGAGGAAAGCAGAACCGCTAAGCAGACTTACGAAGAAAGGTTCACAATTTGAATGGAAGGAAGAACAGCGAAGGTCATTTGGAGGACTACGAAAGGATCTGGTCGAATATCCGGTACTAGCTCATTACAACCCTGAACTCAAGACAGAAGTACATTGCGATGCGAGTGCTGAGGGATTAGCAGGAATGGTGCTACAGATGGACGAAGACTGCAAATGGCGCTTGGTCTACTGTGTGAGCAAGAAGACAACAGAGGCCGAGAAGATGTACCACTCAAGCAAATTGGAGCTGATGGCGATAGTGTGGACCTTGGATCGACTACGTCAGTTCCTCGTAGGAATCAAGTTTACAGTGGTTACAGATTGCCAAGCACTGGTCTACATGAACGCGAAGAAGACTACAAATCCTCAGATAGCGCGATGGTACAATCTGATTCAGGAATACGATTTCGAAATTCGACATAAACCAGGGGAGAAGATGGCCCACGTAGACGGAATGAGTAGAGCTCCAGTCGACGACCCTAGAGACACGATGGAGGAAATCGTGGAGAAAAACCTTGAAGTGTGCCTCACAATCACACTGGAAGAACAAATCTTGATGATTCAGCATTCCGACCCTGAATTGAGAGACCTGATCCAGATCTTTCGAAAGGACCCGTGTGATAGGACAGTAGGAGAACAAAATAGAATTAACGACTACAGCTACAAAGGAGGCAGACTTTTCCGCATGGTGAAAAATGGAGAAGAGGAACGAGCCCTGTATGTTATACCCAAAAGTATGAGGAAAAGCTTAGTTGTCAAATTCCATGATCTAATGGGACATTTTGCGACTGATAGGACTGTCAACAAAATTAAGGAATTGTACTGGTTTCCTTCAATGAAGAGGTACGTTCGACGCCATGTGGCTATGTGTCTCGAGTGTCTATTTAACAAAGTTCCCGGTGGAAAACAACAAGGCTTCCTACATCCCATTAAGTCAGGCAAGAGACCGTTTTCCATCATACACATGGACCACGTAGGCCCCTTCGTGAGAAGTACAAAAGGTAACCAGGAACTTTTAGTGATTGTCGATAATCTGACAAGATTTGTCCGATTAAGCCCTGTAAGGAATACATCGACGCAGAACGTCCTGAAGGTAATGAAAAGTTTTGTGAATGATTTCGGACTACCCGACAAGATCATCAGCGACAGAGGGTCATGTTTTACCTCAAGGCAATTTGAAGAATTCTGTCGAGGAAATGGAATACATCATACTCTGAACTCTACGAAACATCCGCAAGGGAACGGGATGGTCGAAAGAGTGAACCGAACATAATTGTCCACTATAGCAACCAGTATCGAGGATCCGCGACGGAAGGATTGGGACCTGAAGATCAAGGAGGTAGAGCGAGACCTGAACAATGCGGTGAACAAGACGACGAATAAAACACCGTTCGAAACACTCCACGGCTATTCCCCTCGATTCCACGATGGGATACTTAGAAGATTAGCCGACGAAGACGTGGACCCATGGACCGAGCCGGATAGAATTCAAGAGAGTGTGAGAACCCAAATTGAGAATAAACAAGAAATTATGAAGACATACTACGATAAGAAGAAGTGCCGTACAATCCAATTCGAAGTAGGAGAAATTGTAGTGATGAGGCATGTACCCAAAATGACGGGTGAACCAACCAAGGCACAACCCAAATATCGAGGACCTTTGATAATTACCGAGGTTCTGCCAAGCGACACGTATAGAGTGACTC
The DNA here is from genome assembly GCA_030710605.1 of Cordylochernes scorpioides. Taxonomy (NCBI): domain Eukaryota; kingdom Metazoa; phylum Arthropoda; class Arachnida; order Pseudoscorpiones; family Chernetidae; genus Cordylochernes; species Cordylochernes scorpioides. Next base: position 124,371,337 of record CP092867.1, read on the forward strand.
AGTTAAGCGAAAGAACCAGTGGACGGTTCTACACGACAACGGCCCATATCAGTCAACTGAAGTCTTGGCACAGTGAAGAAGATGATTCAGCTACAGAAGAAAGTCCGGACGAGGAGCCAGAAGTAGAAGATACCCCCCGACGCAACCCACGACGTTCCTGCAACGCAAGGTTCAATCGAGGACGATTGAAATCCAGGAATGGCCGAATGTAGGCGCCATCCCGACCAGAGAGCCACAGATAAACAGATTATAAACGCACAGAATATAGAATCCGAGCTCCCCAGTAGAAGGAATACCCGGAAGACGACGGTACTCTCTGTTATATGTGTTGTTCACTATTATGATTTTGTTTTAATAAACGCTACTAAATTATTTCATTGAATCCTTTCTTTCTTTTTCCCAGTAAGAAACGCCTACGGAAGCCAACACAAGTATGTCAGATTTATTACAAACTGTGCAATATTTACAAAATTATTATCTATTTTGCTAACCCCCAGGTTCCTGTAGAGTACAGAAGTCGCTGATTACCCCAGCAGTCCTTTTGACCTATGTCTTTTATTGGTTTTATTTACAAAAAAAAAATCCGTGAAAACTAACGTTAAAAAATAATTATGAAACCAGTTGATTTTCTTATTAATTTTTAAAATGAAATTAGACATTTCCTGGCTCAATGTTTATTCAATTTAGTAATATTTGAATCCATCATTGATGGTTTGGTGATGGCTTTGAACTTCCCCGGGGTTTCCTCTGCTGGTTTTCCTCCAGATTCCGGTTTCAGAGCAGTCCCTGGAGATTCTTCTCTGCTGGGGTTCGCTAAACTTCTGTCTCAGAGAAGTCCGTAGAGCTTCTTCTCTGCTGGGGTTCTCTAGCCCTCTGTTCCAGGGCAGTCTCTTGAGCTTCTTCTCTGCTGGGGTTTTCTAGCCCCTTGTTCCAGAGGAGTCCCTTGAGCTTCTTCTTTGCTGGTGTTCGCTAGCCCCCTGTCCCAGAGCAGTCCCTGGAGCTTCTTCTCTGCTGGGGTTCACTAGCCTCCTGTCCCAGAGGTGTCCCTTGAGCTTCTTCTCTGCTGGGGTTCTCTAGCCCTCTGTTCCAGGGCAGTCTCTTGAGCTTCTTCTCTGCTGGTGTTTTCTAGCCCCCTGTTCCAGAGGAGTCCCTTGAGCTTCTTTTTGCTGGGGTTCGCTAGCCCCCTATCCCAGAGCTGTCCCTGGAGCTTCTTCTCTGCTGGGGTTCGCTAGCCCCCTGTCCCAGAGGAGTTCGTGGAGATTCTTCTCTGCTGGGGTTCGCTAGCCCCCTGTCCCAGAGCAGTCCCTGGAGGTTCGTCTCGGCTGGGGTTCTCTAGCCCCCTGTCCCAGAGAAGTCCCTGGAGCTTCTTCTCTGCTGGGGTTCGCTAGCCCCCTGTCCCAGAGGAGTTCGTGGAGGTTCTTCTCTGCTGGGGTTCGCTAGCCCCCTGTTCCAGAGCTGTCCCTGGAGCTTCTTCTCTGCTGGGGTTCGCTAGCCCCCTGTCCCAGAGGAGTTCGTGGAGCTTCTTCTCTGCTGGGGTTCGCTTGCCCCCTGTCCCAGAGGAGTCCCTGGAGCTTTTTCTCTGCTGGTGTTCGCTAGCCCCCCGTCCCAGAGCAGTCCCTGGAGCTTCTTCTCTGCTGGGGTTCGCTAGCCCCCTGTTTCAGAGGAGCCCCTTGAGCTTCTTTTCTGCTGGGGTTCGCTAGCCCCCTGTCCCAGAGCAGGCCCTGGAGCTTCTTCTCTGCTGGGGTTCGCTAGGCCCCTGTCCCAGAGCTTTACCTGGAGCTTCTTCTCTGCTGGGGTTCGCTAGCCCCCTGTCCCAGAGGAGTTCATGGAGCTTCTTCTCTGCTGGGGTTCACTAGCCCCCTGTCCCAGAGGAGTTCGTGGAGGTTCGTCTCTGCTGGGGTTCGCTAGCCCCCTGTCCCAGAGCTGTCCCTGGAGCTTCTTCTCTGCTGGGGTTCGCTAGCCCCCTGTCCCAGAGGAGTTCGTGGAGGTTCGTCTCTGCTGGGGTTCGCTAGCCCCCTCTCCCAAAGCAGTCCCTGTAGCTTCTTCTCTGCTGGGGTTCGCTAGCTCCCTGTCCCAGAGGAGTTCATGGAGGTTCGTCTCTGCTGGGGTTCGCTAGCCCCCTGTCCCAGAGCTGTCCTTGGAGCTTCTTCTCTGCTGGGGTTCGCTAGCCCCCTGTCCCAGAGGAGTTCAAGGAGCTTCTTCTCTTGTAGAAATTAAACTCTTTAAAAACGATCATTAAAACAATAATAAACAACAAGAGGAGCTTCTTGTGTAGACTTCTTTATTACCGCAAGCTTTCGAACAGAACGTTCTTCAACGGGCGTGGATAGTAAAAACGTACTAACATGCTATTAGAGGAGAAAAACTAATATATACACCAATAAATTTACATATTGAAGAGATAATAGATTAAAAAGAGAATAAAACATAAATATTTAAAATGAAATTTATATAATACAAACGTGACGACTAAAAAATAAGCAATAAACTTGAAAGAGACTAAAAACTAAGGTAAAATTATTATTAAAAATTATTATTAAAACGGCGACATCCCTACACAAAAGAACAAAGAATAAAACAGTATATGGAAGTTAAAATCTACCAGACCAAGGCAGGGGAAAGGGAGGGTCCCACCCAGTGCTGCCACAATCTTTGAGATATAAGAGGGGGGGGTGAAAGACAAGCTATTTATAAAGTATCTGGTAAATGTCTGGGAGGTCTATTTTACGGTTACAACTATTGTTTTGTGTGGAAATAATAGATTCTAGGCAGAGTCGGTGATATTTGTTATGTATATGCCGGTATTTAACTTGAGGATGGTCGAGATCAAAACTATGGCCTGTTTGTGCTATATGCGTGAAAATTAAGGATTTAGGATCTTTATTGCGGATGTTACGTCTGTGCTCTGAAATACGGATGCCAGTGGTTCTTCCTGTTTCTCCAACATAAGAAGTTGGGCAATCCAGGCACTGTATGGAATAAACTGCGCCGGTAGAGTTTATGGGTAGGGTGGGTTTATCAGATTTCGTGATGTGATGTCTAAGGATGGTGGCTAAGTTGGGGGGACTATTGTAGAGAACTTTTATGCCGTATGGGCGTAGGACTCTGGAAATGGATACTGCGGCAGGGGAGAACGGGAGCCAACAAGTGGCCCTGTGAATTGTAGTGGTTCTGTGGACACGTGGATCAAAAGTATGTTTTTCTATGAAATCTATGGGATAACCAGCGGTTGTTAATAAGGAATGGATTCTAGATCTTTCTATTGTTTTAAAAATGGGTAAGGAACAATGGGTAAAAATTATTTTAGTTAAGGTCCTGACTGTATTAATTTTAAAGGAGATGGGACTATTGGAGGAGAAATGCGTATATTGGGGAGGGATATGCTTCTTATGAAAAACAGAGGTGTGAAAAGACTGAGGGGTGCGAATAATAAGGATGTCTAGGAAAGGTAAAACAGAATCTATTTCTGTTTCGTATGTAAACTTAATGTGGGGGTTGAAATCGTGCAAGGCACTGTATGTGAGTTGAAGGCTGTCTGTTTTAATAATGCAAAAGATATCGTCTACATATCTCCTCCAATAGTAAATATCGGAAGGGAGGGCTTGATTGATCCATGTGTCCAAAGAACCCATGACTATTTCAGAGATGATTGATGATAGGGGACTACCCATAGGGGTTCCTCTGGTCTGTTTATAAAACTGCTTGTTGAAGGTGAAAGTGCAAACAGAGAGGCAGAGAGAAGCCAGTTGCAGGATATGGGAAGCCGTTTGTGTGTCAATGTTATTGGCAACAAGGAACGATTGCAATTTGTCAGCAATGAGAGAGTGTGGCAGTGAGAGGTATAAGGACGTGACATCAAAAGCTTCTTCTTTGCTGGGGTTCGCTAGCCCCCTGTCCCAGAGGAGTTCGTGGAGCTTCTTCTCTGCTGGGGTTCGCTAGCCCCCTGTCCCAGAGGAGTTCAAGGAGCTTCTTCTCTGCTGGGGTTTGCTAGCCCCCTGTCCCAAAGGAGTTCGTGGAGCTTCTTCTCTGCTGGGGTTCGCTAGCCCCCTGTCCCAGAGCTGTCCCTGGAGCTTCTTCTCTGCTGGGGTTCGCTAGCCCCCTGTCCCAGAGGAGTTCGTGGAGCTTCTTCTCTGCTGGGGTTCGCTAGCCCCCTGTCCCAGAGCTGTCCCTGGAGCTTCTTCTCTGCTGGGGTTCGCTAGCCCCCTGTCCCAGAGGAGTTCGTGGAGCTTCTTCTCTGCTGGGGTTCGCTAGCCCCCTGTCCCAGAGGAGTTCATAGAGGTTCGTCTCTGCTGGGGTTCGCTAGCCCCCTGTCCCAGAGCTGTCCTTGGAGCTTCTTCTCTGCTGGGGTTCGCTAGCCCCCTGTCCCAGAGGAGTTCAAGGAGCTTCTTCTCTGCTGGGGTTCGCTAGCCCCCTGTCCCAGAGGAGTTCGTGGAGCTTCTTCTCTGCTGGGGTTCGCTAGCCCCCTATCCCAGAGCTGTCCCTGGAGCTTCTTCTCTGCTGGGGTTCGCTAGCCCCCTGTCCCAGAGGAGTTCGTGGAGCTTCTTCTCTGCTGGGGTTCGCTAGCCCCCAGTCCCAGAGAAGTTCGTGGAGGTACGTCTCTGCTGAGGTTCGCTAGCCCCATGTCCCAGAGGGGTTCGTGGAGCTTCTTCTCTGCTGGGGTTCGCTAGCCCCCTGTCCCAGAGCTGTCCCTGGAGCTTCTTCTCTGCTGGGGTTCGCTTGCCCCCTGTCCCAGAGGAGTTCGTGGAGATTCTTCTCTGCTGGGGTTCGCTAGCCCCCTGTCCCAGAGGAGTTGGTGGAGCTTCTTCTCTGCTGGGGTTCGCTAGCCCCCTGTCCCAAAGGAATCCCTGGAGCTTCTTCTCTGATGGGGATCGCTAGCCTTCTGTTTCAGAGCAGTCCCTGGGGCTTCTTCTCTGCTGGATCTGGAGTGTCCCCTGCTTGTTTGCGCTTTAGCCTTTGCTCCAGGAGCAGTCTCGGGAAATCCACGTCCCAATTGCCTGCCTAGACTTAGTTTAGTTTTCCCAGTTTCCGATTGCCAGTAACAATGGAAGGAACGTGTAATATTTTATCAAGTCTTATAATCTTTTTCACCCCCGCTGATCATTCAAAGTTTAAAACACATCAGGATGTTGGATAGGTTCAAAGCCGAACGTTTCACTCTCCATTTTGTAGATGAAAGACATTCTAAATAAAGATTTCTTTGAATACGCTTTTAAAACTTGATTAATAGCTTCTTGTGCACTGGTGATCCTCTTAAATATTTCTCCTTTTACATTAATATTATATTTCCTTCTTTCGTTCATCATATTCGTGTAAGGATTGAATTTTGATTATCATTTCTCATCTTCAGAGAACAAAATATTCATCATCTTATCAAGATCTAATGCCAGAAATTCAGAGGGTATTTACAAAATGTAATACACTGGGAAATATGAAAACTGATGTTCAGGAAGCAACGCGGAACTATATGTCATCAGCTTCCTCGCTGGCTTCAAGTCGTCTCAGTTCTAGCTCTGATGATCGCCAGAGCTCTTCATGGCGCTCCCGTTTCTTGGCCTTTCTTGCTCTTCTGGCGCCCAATTGGCATATTAGATCTGTTCTGTGACTCTCCAGGCGAACGGCAATATCTTTCAGCAGCTTCCTTACGATGTAGGGTGGCCAGGTCTCTGAAGACTGGAAGAAGTATCTTCTTGGAGTACATAGGGGGCAGTGAGGAATGGTTCGTTTTTTCTCATAATTCCGGAATAAAGCGTCCTCCGCCATCTCTTTCCATCCTCTTTTTGAGAGATCTTCTGGCATCTCTGAGCTGCCGAATTCCTTATAGTACAGCTCGCGGCCAAAGCTGACCCTTTTTTGGTAGATGATGGTGCTCTCCGTTTCTATCTTTAAATGAGAGAATTTCGACCTCTTGTTTGAAATATTTGCCAATTTTGTCGTGATAATCGTATGTTTCTTCATGGTATTGCTTGGAGGTTCTCTTGCATGGCCAGCAGTGGATGCACATCATGGCGGCAGGTAGGGGAGTAATGATATTGTTTATAAAATAATGAAATCTTATTTCTTATATATCAACTTGGATATTTTAAATCACATCTAATAATCAGAAAATGACACGCACCAAAAAGGCTGGTTAAATCTATTACCAGCAACATATTTTTTCAGTATTAATTTGAAAAATAATAATTTTGTAATTAGAATATTTTTATATTTTTTATCTGAGGTTAAATTGGTATGTGACCAATTAGAAAGTTTCCTAAATGTATTTTAATTTTAAAACTTACTTGTTATCTTTATAGAAGTTTGTGTGTGAAATATCCGTGACTATTGCCTCGAACTATAGATCCGCTTTAGCAGCTATCTGCTCCTCTGGACCAACACGTACATCGCTAGTGTCAAAAATAATAATATTCATGAACAGAGCTCCTCACATCAGGCTGTGTTGGGTACTCGGACACACTGAAATCAATGGCAAAGCACTAGCAGACATTGCAGCAAAAATTGACGTTTCTTCTGTCCTACCACACTCATACCCCACCCTGCCTCGAACCCTTACTTGAAACCTAACACATAAGGATGGTCTATCATCATGGACTGTATTATATTCCCAAGACTACTCGACTAGATCCCTCAGGAAACTTGATTCCATTACAAGCCATCTCCTTAAATTTCTACCAAATATATGCCATGGAGAAGCCACAACCATTCTCACGGGCCATGTACTGACAGACATTACACGTGTTTATATAGAAACAGACCCTACCTGCATCCACTGTTAAGAAGAGCCGCAGACAGTCGATCATCTTCTCTTCAGCTGTCCAGCATTCCTTAGACATAGGATGCAAACAGCTATCCTGCTTGGACTGAACCACCTCACTCCTAGATCTATGGCCAGCCTTCCAGACTCAACCTCAGCATGGAACTTCTGGTCAACTGATTCAACTCAGCAATCAAAACAGGACGCGAGTAAAAGCGCTCAACACTAGTCCATCCTAGTGAGCTGAACTTCCCGGGTAATAGGCGTTCTGCGCTCCAGAAACCTGGGTTATAAATATCTGTCTCTGTGTGTGCATAAAATAATAAGTAACAAATTCCTCTTATAAAATCAAATGATTAACCACTTGATTCCAAAAACCTAACGTTCAAATGTATAAATTTGAGATAAATTTGATTTTCTTTTATGGATATTTCTCTTACTATATTAAAGGAAAATATTTAAGTAGGAAACACACCCTTCGAATTAATAAATGCTCAAATGCAATAACCTATTCGTATGAATATTCCAGTTTAGTTTCCATTTGGGTATTTAGGCATAAATAGCAAAGTATCAGTGTGTTGGTAGAATATTAAGGATAATTTTTGAAATTAATTGATTATTTATTTTGATTTATAAATAAAAGTATATAGGACGTCTCTCTTGTCAAAATAAACGTCAAAATTAGAGAGAGATGCCATAAATAAAAAAAAATAAAAAAACAATACATCTATATTTTGATCATAGAAATTTGAGCCAGCCACTTTGCAGCTAAACACCTCTTTGGCAGATTGTGAAGATTCCATTCGGTCCTTTGTGGAGCTCATAAAATAAAGTCCGCTCTGGGTTAAAGAGGACCATGAGCCCAAACCATGGTCTCCAGGTTGACGCATCTCAGTTTGCCAAAGCTGGTGTTGTGCTTTTGTTACCGACCTGAGACGGCTAGTTTGCAGTGACAGTCAATAAATGGCATCTAGTTTTGACGTTCATTTTAACGGGAGAAGCATCCTATGCTTCTAAAGATTAATTTCCTCCGGGCAAAATTTCCATCTAAGATTATATAAGGTCATACTTAAAGTTTGAGATAAAGTCTATTCCAATAAACAAGTATTCCAAATAATTCCACACAAGTAATTTCAATATACCTTTATTAGTTTGCGGCGGTGGTCAATAGATATCTAGTTGTAACGTCTATTTTGACGGGAGAGACGTCCTATGCTTTTATAGATCAATTTCTTCCTGACAAAATGTACATCTAAAATTATATATATGTCACACATAAAGTTTTTGATTGAAAAGCCTATTCCAATATATATATATATATATTAGATAATAAAAGGCATATATTGGATTTTATAAAATATTTATTTTGCCAATATTTCGGCTGGCTGAACGCCAACCTTTATCGAGGCATTACATTAAAAATGTAATGCCTCGATAAAGGTTGGCGTTCAGCCAGCCGAAATATTGGCAAAATAAATATTTTATAAAATCCAATATATGCCTTTTATTATCTAATGAATTAAATATGGATTGCTCTATTTTCAAAACAAAATATATATATATGTTAATAGATATGAATATTAAATTTATAATATTTGAATAAAGAGAGGGAGATCTTATTTGTTTTAGCGCGTTGTTTATTAGTGAGATAATTCAACTCTCCAGCTCTACCTTTTCTCAATTGAAAATAATATTTCAAGCATCCCTACCCAAACCAAGAGATCCTAAAGTAGTAGTCAAAAATGTTAATAAACTTACAGAAACCGCTAATTTTACTAAAACAATCTGCAGTATGAACCCTGAATTGAACGAAATGGAAAATGATATCCATGTTCTGTTTAGCATGAAATCGAACACGCCCCACCACAACATAGTTCTTAGGGTTTCTCCAAAGGTTTACCAGATACTTAAAAATATGAATAATAAATTATATACTGACTTTGAGCGCTGTTTTGTGGAAGATAAGATTCTGGTAAAACAATGTCAGAAATGCCTTCAATTTAATCCCAACCATAAATTGGCCGATTGTACTAACGTCGAGATATGCAAATTATGCGGCGCGCAAGGAATTCATGATTGTTCAAAAATTTGCAATTGTTATAACTGTCTAAAACATCCTAAATTTAGAAACTCGCCGAATCATAGAGCTAATTCCTCGGACTGTCCTCTATACAAAATACAGATAGACAGAATTATCCAACGAACGAGATATCATCCAACCGACAATTAGGCAAATTTCGCAGCTAAGATTATTGTTTATTTAGTTTGAATATCATGCAGGGAAAAGGAATTAAATGTTTACAACAAAATGTAAGAAAAAGTATCTTGGCACTGAATGAGCTTCAAGCTTCTATAAAAGACAACCCACCAGATATCATCCTAATACAGGAACCTTATCTGATTGATGGAGATGTAATTTTCGATTTGGAATCTCAAATAGTGCATTCAACGACAGATGAACAAATTTACACTGCAACGATCTTTATGAATAAGAGTTTAAAATTTAATAAAATCAATAAATTCACAAACTCCTTTTGTACAACCACTTCTTTAAATTCAGCAAAATCAAATACTATTATCGCAAACTTTTATATACATCCACATAGATTTAATGACACTCATCGAAAATTTATCCAAGAGCTTCTGGAGACTTACAATCAACAACCTATTATACTATGTGGTGACTTTAATTCTAGACACCCAGTCTGGTTTGATCCGACAACAAACTCCAATGGTTTCAAATTCCACTCCATCATAGATGAACATAACCTATTTATTCATAATCTTAAGATACCCACCTGCCGAAATTCTAGCTTTATAGATCTTACGATTTCAAACAAAAAATCAATAAGTTTGGTACAAAACTGGAAGACGACTATATTGACGCACATTTCAGATCACGTAGCAATAACCTTTGACATTTATCACAATTTTAACAGGCAAAGGACAGTTCAAAACTCAACATAGAAATTTATAGAAAAAGATGCTGATTGGAAAACATTTACCGAAAAAATAGCAATACAAGACGTAGATAATATTATCACCATGATAAACCACGCGTCAAACATCAAAGATATTGACAACATTGTAAAGACTCTCACACAAATAATTAAAGAGGCAGCTTATCTGTCACTAAATGTCAAGACAAGAAGCGGAAATCATAAAACAAATACATACTGGTGGGATGGGAAGCTGGAGAAAATGAAAAACGATTTCCACTATATTAGAAATTTGTATTACCGACATGGAAAGGTCCTTGAAAAGACCTATAAATCAATGAGAAATAAATATTTAAATAAAAGTAAAAAGGCAAAAAGAGCGAGTTGGAGAATTTTTATAGAAGAAAGTCATTCAAATAACTCATTTGGTAATGCTTACAGGATATTCAAGTCATTGAGATCGAAAAATAGAAATTTAGGATTACCACTAATAGATAATTTACCAGATCATTTAAAGACCGACAAAATAAAAAGTTTAATGAACGATCTATTTCAGGATGATATTGGAGGTTTGGATAAAGATGATCATATTTTGATTAGAAATTATACGCCTAAATATAAAAATAAAAGTAGTGTTTATATCGAATCTAAGGAAATAGAGGAAACAATTTTAAAAACAAATATTAAAAAAGCACCGGGCCCTGATTACATTAGTAACAATATGATTAGACAGGCTAAAATAAAAATAATCCCAATTCTGCATAAATTATTCAATAAATGTATAGAAATGGGATATTATCCGGATGAATGGAAAAAATCATTCTTAAAAATAATTCCAAAACCAGGCAAAACGAATTATGAAATAAATAAAAGTTATAGACCTATATCATTGACATCTAATCTATCTAAAACATTTGAGAATATAATAAAAAATAAATTAAGTAACTATTATTTAGAGAATAATTTAATGAGCTCAAGGCAGCATGGTTTTATGAAATCTAGATCAACAATTACTGGAATGGATAAAATTATAGAAACTATATTGAAACATAAACAAAAAGAATTGACTTCCTTGATAGCTATAGATATTGCGGGTGCATTCGACAATGCATGGTGGCCTGCTATTATAAAAAGAATGGATAATGATGATGTTCCTTCAGATTTAATACGGATCATAAAATCTTATTTGAATAATGAAAGGGAGGTGAAATTTACATACGAATCAGAAACTTTTTATAAGAAACTAACTAAAGGATGTCCACAGGGTGGACCTTTATCTCCACTTCTATGGAATATTTTGCTAAATGATTTGTTGATAAATTTTGATTCAATGAATGCGGATATTATATGTTATGCGGACGACGTTACAATAATTTGCTGGAATAAGACTATCGAAGGACTAAAAACCGCAAGTTAATACATCTTAAATTATGTGATCCAATGGTGTAATAGAAATAAATTAACGATCAGTACAGAGAAGACTAATATGCTATACCTACATAACAGACAAAAAATACCTATTAAGGTTAATAACAATATAATAATGCCGGTCAAGCAAGTAAAAATTCTGGGAATGAAATTTTCTAACACAAATGGAAAAACATAGTTAACTTTACACCGCATGTTAATGATATTCTGTGTAAGGCAGGACGTATGAAAAATTTATTATGTTCACTAAGTGGCAATATGTGGGGTTTAGACACTCAAAAGAGGTTAACTTTATTCAAAACAATCATTAGGCCTGTACTTACATACGGTTCTGAAATTTGGTTCAAATATTTAAACAATCGTTGTAAACAAAAACTGAACTCCATGCAGTACCAGATCATTTTATGGGCAGTTAGAGCATACAAAACCACTTCATCAAACTGTGTGCATAGCTTGGCAAAAATTCCACTCCTAACAGACTATATAGAATCCAGAATAATCAAATTTGATCTAGCTCAACTGTCCATTGAAGATCTAATTACTTACGAACCTCATGCTCCAAGTATAGTCAAATATTTCTTACACGCAAAAATGAATGAAATTTTTGAGAACACTAATGAAAATTTTAGAAGCTTTTTCGTATTAGAAATTCCAAGATTTTTCCATCCAAATTTTTATAATATCCAATTCATTACAGATCATGGCAATTTTGGGAAATTTTTGGCAACTATCGGCGCCGTGAAGGAACCAGGATGCTTCTGCGGAGGTGAAATTCAAGACGCGAGACATCTACTTCTGGAGTGCCCAATTTTCCGGGATTTTAGGGAAAATAGATTTGGTCGTATTGGACAGCTTGATGAATTTGTAGACAAAAAAGAAAAGTATAAAAATTTTGATCAATTTTGTAAATACATATACAACTTTCTCTTGAATTGGAAAAAAGAGAAGGAATCTTAGAAAAAAAAAAAAAAGAACTGCGATGCTTGCTCTGTGTGTTTTGCTTTGTTGTTTGTTTTTCTCTTTGGACAATTTTCTTTGGTTGATTTATGTAAAATAATGAATTGAACAGGATTGTATATAGCCGAATTGCTGTAATGCAAGTGAAATGTATTGACGCAAATATCCCTGAGTTTGGGATATCGCGTTTCATGATGTTAATAAAGTTGAATCCCTACATTAAAATAAATATATTAGAAGGTTTTACCCTCTTCAGTGATAAATCCTTCCAGCGATACTGTCAATTTATTCTTCAGCACCTTTCTGCTATTGTACACTGTTAGTCACAAAGGTTAAGTTACACTTTGTATTACATTTCTAATTTGGAATATGTATAAAGTAGAGTTTAATAAAACCTATATTTATATTTTTAAGAATATTTCTGCGTTTCCTTTTTATTTTAAAAATACACTCTACAATTTATTTATCAATAATTAGGGATGATTAACTGTCATAGCTCAGAAATTAGATTTACAAATGTTTTAAAATAATCAAATTACTCACTTAATAATGGGTGTGATTTCTAATTAGAGCAAAACATTCTTGACACCTGATTCTTATACTCTTTACAATTAAGAGTATATTCTCTTCGGAGAGCAGTCTTGAGCTCATCAAGGCTTCTGGGAGGGGACAAAGACCGGCTACTCGTGTCCTAAGTGCATCCCAAGCATGTTCTATCGGAGTCAAATCTAGAGACCTGGCTAGCCAGACCATATTTTGAATTCCAGTGTCTTGAAGATGCTGAATCATCAGATACGCTTTTGGGAATGAGTGTTATCGTCTATTAGCACAGAATCTGTGGCTTCTGTATGAGTCAACGGAAGAAAATATTGCTCTAGGATCTCATCACGATACCTTTGACCAGTCAGGGAACCTCCTTCAAAGACATGCAGATCGGTGCGCCCATTTAGAGAGATGCCGATTCATACCATCACACCGCCACCATCAAAGTTTTATTTTTTTATATTTGATGAGCTATATCGTGTCCCAACCTCTCTCCATATCTTGTATCATTAAGATTCACTCAGGAGGCTAAGTCAGGATTGTGGAAAGCCTCTAATGTTACCGGTCGTCTGTTTTTTTTTTTTTTTTTTTTTTTTAAGAAGACCAAGGTAATTTTGTTCACACCTGGGTATTTCGAGTGTCTTCAATAAAGCTCACGTTGTATCAAATCTCCCTCAGAGATATTGTCTGAATCCCAATATACATGCTAAAAGGTATAACTTCCTTTAGTTTTGTCCATGAGTGTAATTCTCGCTTTTTTAAATGATGCATTATACAATACCAAAACGTAGGGCTGGGCTTTGTATTATGAAAAGGTAGTTTTGAACAACACATGTGTTATAATGTGAAATATTAGTACAAATGTGACCTTGTACTGGGATAAGGTTCATAAATTAAGAAAAAGACATCTCCTTATCGTGCAAATGAAATTTGCTGATGGCTTGCGCCATCTATCGGAATAAATATCCACTATTCATTGATTTTTAATTATTCGAGAATTATTGATTCTGGACTTTTATTAAAAACTAGCGGATGTACCCGGCTTCGCCCGGGTTTTACCCGAGTAAAGGTTTGTCTAACGAACATTTGTTAAAACAATTCTCTATAAACTTATTTTAAAAAATATATATTTTGATAATTTGAAACTCGTAAATTTGAATCTCTCGATAAAGTGAACATTTTTTCCCAGTCCCTTGAAAAATACTCGATAAGTTGAATAAAGTCAATATTAATTGGTCCCCTCGGTAATTGTAAGTTAAAGGAATAGTATCTTGCCTTGGAATTGTATCATTATTCTTGTTTCAAATAAATTGTCGCGTAATCCTGAATTTTGTCTTTCCTAATTTTCTACATTACAAAATCATCATTTTATCTAGTGAACATTTTTTCCCGGTCCCTTGAAAAATACTCGATAAGTTGAATAAAATCAATATTAATTGGTTCCCTCGGTAATAGGAAGTTAAAGGAATAGTATCTTGCCTTGGAATTGTATCAATATTCTTGTTTCAAATAAATTGGCGTGTCATCCTGAATTTTGTCTTTCCTAATTTTCTACATTACAAAATCATCATTTTATCTATTCTCCCAATATATATGTTGTAGATAAATGATAAAACTAACTTTGACTTGTGCGCAATTAATATGTAGAAAATCTTACTTTTGTTACATTATCTTTAAGTGATAATAGTGATAATAAAACTTATAGATAAAAAACTTGTTATCATCGTCGCAATGGGGGCGCTGCTTGCGAGTAAAATCTACAAATCTTCAAATAACTCTAAGGATATTCAAGAAATTATTTTTCAAAAACCTTCCCGGGAATATACCTAATAATATTCCAAAATTTCACGGCGATTGGATGTATGGTTTTTGAATCTATAGAGTACACACAGACAGACATTCAATTATATATATATATAAATAAATAGTTGTTTAGTTTTATAGTTTAGTTTTGTATTAAAATTATCTTTATTACTTTGATTATTTAAATTCAAATTATAAAATTTGTAAATTGTTATTATTTAATAGAGAGAGAGAGAAAAAATTATTTACTTCTTACACATCATCCATATATATTTATAACTAGCGGACGTACCCGGCTTCGCCCGAGGTTTTACCCGAGTAAAGGTTTGTCTAACGAACATTTGCCCGTGTTTTACCCGAGTAAAGGTTTGTCTAACGAATCTCTCGATAAAGTGAACATTTTTTCCCGGTCCCTTGAAAAATACTCGATAAGTTGAATAAATTCAATATTAATCGGTACCCGAGTAAAGGTCTGTCTAACGAACATTTGTTAAAACAATTCTCTATAGACTTATAAAAAGAAATAGATATATTTTGATAATTTGAAACTGATAAAGTGATCATTTTTTCCCGGTCCCTGTGTGCCGTGTCATTCTGAATTTTGTCTTTCCTAATTTTCTACATTACAAAATCATCGTTTTATCTAGTGAACATTTTTTCCCGGTCCCTTGAAAAATACTCGATAAGGTTGAATAAATTCATGGTCGTTTATGGAAGATGGACGAAGTTCCCGGAGGTCATCTTGGGCAAGCTCCCGCGAGGCTTTTTTTCTTGTCTACTTGGCATAGC
The DNA here is from genome assembly GCA_030710605.1 of Cordylochernes scorpioides. Classification (NCBI taxonomy): domain Eukaryota; kingdom Metazoa; phylum Arthropoda; class Arachnida; order Pseudoscorpiones; family Chernetidae; genus Cordylochernes; species Cordylochernes scorpioides. The sequence continues at coordinate 124,386,547 of CP092867.1, forward strand.
TGTGTCACCAACTCTGCCCTGATTGGTCGGTGGGTACTTTGACTGTCGGCCGGCGGCCGGGCGAATCCATTCTCGCACGGGGTCTGCCCCACTCCAAACTTTTGGCAAAGCACTTTCTAATTAAAGATTATTGTCTTAAATAATCTTTAAGAACAAAAAGTATAATAATTGAACGATAGGAAATTATAGTAAATAATTATACTAAACTAAATGATGTAAAAATAATTATACATGAAATTTGAAATAAGTTTTAGAAAAGTTATCGTTAAGTCCACGGGAAAAGATGTAGCCAAAACAAATAGGTTTTTAACAGTGACACGTGAGCACCCGCCTCGAGACGCGCTCCTCTCTCCTTACATTACTCCCCCTCTTGAAAAAGCCTATCTCCGTCTCAATGGTGGCGCTGCTTGCGAGTTAAAGCTACAAATCTGCAAATAACTCTAAGGATATTAAAGATATTCAAGATATTATTTTTCGTAAACCTTTCCGGAGATACACCTAATAATATCCCAATATTTCACGGCGATTGGATGTATGGTTTTCGAATCCATAGAGGACACACAGACACACACACACACAGTCTCCGGTTGCTGAAGCTATGGGAGGAGGCCTCCAACATCCTAGGCCTCAACCACCGGGCGCTCCCCACGGCTCAGCTGTCGGCGGCTGCCGGTTCCTCCGCCCTCCCGACCTCCTGGCCCCCGCCCGCTGGAGCGGAGCCCGAGTCCGGGACCTCATCGAGGAGGAACACCTCATCGCCCGCCCTACGCGCTCGGCCCTGACTGACGCCGCGGCCCTGGGCGCCTTCTGTCGGAGGCTGACCTCCGAGAACGCCGTGGGCTTCGGGGCGGAGTCTGCACCCTCATCTAGCTCTTTAGCTGCGGCCGTGGTGCTGCGAGGGACGGCTACGCCGTTCCTCAACGGCCTCACGACCCGCTCGGCCCGACGGGCCCTGGATCGTCCGCGCCTCGCCGCCACGCCCATCTCCAGATTCCTGGCGAGATGGACGCCCACCATCAATCCACCATCCAGGATCGACTGGGCCTCGCTGCGGCGCTGCGCCTATTCGGGTCACGAGGCCGACGCAGCTCTCAAGCTAGCCCTCCACGCCCTGCCCCATCCGGCCCATCCTGCCTCGGTTATAGACCTATATCATTGACATCTAATCTATCTAAAACATTTGAGAATATAATAAAAAATAAATTAAGTAACTATTATTTAGAGAATAATTTAATGAGCTCAAGGCAGCATGGTTTTATGAAATCTAGATCAACAATTACTGGAATGGATAAAATTATAGAAACTATATTGAAACATAAACAAAAAGAATTGACTTCCTTGATAGCTATAGATATTGCGGGTGCATTCGACAATGCATGGTGGCCTGCTATTATAAAAAGAATGGATAATGATGATGTTCCTTCAGATTTAATACGGATCATAAAATCTTATTTGAATAATGAAAGGGAGGTGAAATTTACATACGAATCAGAAACTTTTTATAAGAAACTAACTAAAGGATGTCCACAGGGTGGACCTTTATCTCCACTTCTATGGAATATTTTGCTAAATGATTTGTTGATAAATTTTGATTCAATGAATGCGGATATTATATGTTATGCGGACGACGTTACAATAATTTGCTGGAATAAGACTATCGAAGGACTAAAAACCGCAAGTTAATACATCTTAAATTATGTGATCCAATGGTGTAATAGAAATAAATTAACGATCAGTACAGAGAAGACTAATATGCTATACCTACATAACAGACAAAAAATACCTATTAAGGTTAATAACAATATAATAATGCCGGTCAAGCAAGTAAAAATTCTGGGAATGAAATTTTCTAACACAAATGGAAAAACATAGTTAACTTTACACCGCATGTTAATGATATTCTGTGTAAGGCAGGACGTATGAAAAATTTATTATGTTCACTAAGTGGCAATATGTGGGGTTTAGACACTCAAAAGAGGTTAACTTTATTCAAAACAATCATTAGGCCTGTACTTACATACGGTTCTGAAATTTGGTTCAAATATTTAAACAATCGTTGTAAACAAAAACTGAACTCCATGCAGTACCAGATCATTTTATGGGCAGTTAGAGCATACAAAACCACTTCATCAAACTGTGTGCATAGCTTGGCAAAAATTCCACTCCTAACAGACTATATAGAATCCAGAATAATCAAATTTGATCTAGCTCAACTGTCCATTGAAGATCTAATTACTTACGAACCTCATGCTCCAAGTATAGTCAAATATTTCTTACACGCAAAAATGAATGAAATTTTTGAGAACACTAATGAAAATTTTAGAAGCTTTTTCGTATTAGAAATTCCAAGATTTTTCCATCCAAATTTTTATAATATCCAATTCATTACAGATCATGGCAATTTTGGGAAATTTTTGGCAACTATCGGCGCCGTGAAGGAACCAGGATGCTTCTGCGGAGGTGAAATTCAAGACGCGAGACATCTACTTCTGGAGTGCCCAATTTTCCGGGATTTTAGGGAAAATAGATTTGGTCGTATTGGACAGCTTGATGAATTTGTAGACAAAAAAGAAAAGTATAAAAATTTTGATCAATTTTGTAAATACATATACAACTTTCTCTTGAATTGGAAAAAAGAGAAGGAATCTTAGAAAAAAAAAAAAAAAGAACTGCGATGCTTGCTCTGTGTGTTTTGCTTTGTTGTTTGTTTTTCTCTTTGGACAATTTTCTTTGGTTGATTTATGTAAAATAATGAATTGAACAGGATTGTATATAGCCGAATTGCTGTAATGCAAGTGAAATGTATTGACGCAAATATCCCTGAGTTTGGGATATCGCGTTTCATGATGTTAATAAAGTTGAATCCCTACATTAAAATAAATATATTAGAAGGTTTTACCCTCTTCAGTGATAAATCCTTCCAGCGATACTGTCAATTTATTCTTCAGCACCTTTCTGCTATTGTACACTGTTAGTCACAAAGGTTAAGTTACACTTTGTATTACATTTCTAATTTGGAATATGTATAAAGTAGAGTTTAATAAAACCTATATTTATATTTTTAAGAATATTTCTGCGTTTCCTTTTTATTTTAAAAATACACTCTACAATTTATTTATCAATAATTAGGGATGATTAACTGTCATAGCTCAGAAATTAGATTTACAAATGTTTTAAAATAATCAAATTACTCACTTAATAATGGGTGTGATTTCTAATTAGAGCAAAACATTCTTGACACCTGATTCTTATACTCTTTACAATTAAGAGTATATTCTCTTCGGAGAGCAGTCTTGAGCTCATCAAGGCTTCTGGGAGGGGACAAAGACCGGCTACTCGTGTCCTAAGTGCATCCCAAGCATGTTCTATCGGAGTCAAATCTAGAGACCTGGCTAGCCAGACCATATTTTGAATTCCAGTGTCTTGAAGATGCTGAATCATCAGATACGCTTTTGGGAATGAGTGTTATCGTCTATTAGCACAGAATCTGTGGCTTCTGTATGAGTCAACGGAAGAAAATATTGCTCTAGGATCTCATCACGATACCTTTGACCAGTCAGGGAACCTCCTTCAAAGACATGCAGATCGGTGCGCCCATTTAGAGAGATGCCGATTCATACCATCACACCGCCACCATCAAAGTTTTATTTTTTTATATTTGATGAGCTATATCGTGTCCCAACCTCTCTCCATATCTTGTATCATTAAGATTCACTCAGGAGGCTAAGTCAGGATTGTGGAAAGCCTCTAATGTTACCGGTCGTCTGTTTTTTTTTTTTTTTTTTTTTTTAAGAAGACCAAGGTAATTTTGTTCACACCTGGGTATTTCGAGTGTCTTCAATAAAGCTCACGTTGTATCAAATCTCCCTCAGAGATATTGTCTGAATCCCAATATACATGCTAAAAGGTATAACTTCCTTTAGTTTTGTCCATGAGTGTAATTCTCGCTTTTTTAAATGATGCATTATACAATACCAAAACGTAGGGCTGGGCTTTGTATTATGAAAAGGTAGTTTTGAACAACACATGTGTTATAATGTGAAATATTAGTACAAATGTGACCTTGTACTGGGATAAGGTTCATAAATTAAGAAAAAGACATCTCCTTATCGTGCAAATGAAATTTGCTGATGGCTTGCGCCATCTATCGGAATAAATATCCACTATTCATTGATTTTTAATTATTCGAGAATTATTGATTCTGGACTTTTATTAAAAACTAGCGGATGTACCCGGCTTCGCCCGGGTTTTACCCGAGTAAAGGTTTGTCTAACGAACATTTGTTAAAACAATTCTCTATAAACTTATTTTAAAAAATATATATTTTGATAATTTGAAACTCGTAAATTTGAATCTCTCGATAAAGTGAACATTTTTTCCCAGTCCCTTGAAAAATACTCGATAAGTTGAATAAAGTCAATATTAATTGGTCCCCTCGGTAATTGTAAGTTAAAGGAATAGTATCTTGCCTTGGAATTGTATCATTATTCTTGTTTCAAATAAATTGTCGCGTAATCCTGAATTTTGTCTTTCCTAATTTTCTACATTACAAAATCATCATTTTATCTAGTGAACATTTTTTCCCGGTCCCTTGAAAAATACTCGATAAGTTGAATAAAATCAATATTAATTGGTTCCCTCGGTAATAGGAAGTTAAAGGAATAGTATCTTGCCTTGGAATTGTATCAATATTCTTGTTTCAAATAAATTGGCGTGTCATCCTGAATTTTGTCTTTCCTAATTTTCTACATTACAAAATCATCATTTTATCTATTCTCCCAATATATATGTTGTAGATAAATGATAAAACTAACTTTGACTTGTGCGCAATTAATATGTAGAAAATCTTACTTTTGTTACATTATCTTTAAGTGATAATAGTGATAATAAAACTTATAGATAAAAAACTTGTTATCATCGTCGCAATGGGGGCGCTGCTTGCGAGTAAAATCTACAAATCTTCAAATAACTCTAAGGATATTCAAGAAATTATTTTTCAAAAACCTTCCCGGGAATATACCTAATAATATTCCAAAATTTCACGGCGATTGGATGTATGGTTTTTGAATCTATAGAGTACACACAGACAGACATTCAATTATATATATATATAAATAAATAGTTGTTTAGTTTTATAGTTTAGTTTTGTATTAAAATTATCTTTATTACTTTGATTATTTAAATTCAAATTATAAAATTTGTAAATTGTTATTATTTAATAGAGAGAGAGAGAAAAAATTATTTACTTCTTACACATCATCCATATATATTTATAACTAGCGGACGTACCCGGCTTCGCCCGAGGTTTTACCCGAGTAAAGGTTTGTCTAACGAACATTTGCCCGTGTTTTACCCGAGTAAAGGTTTGTCTAACGAATCTCTCGATAAAGTGAACATTTTTTCCCGGTCCCTTGAAAAATACTCGATAAGTTGAATAAATTCAATATTAATCGGTACCCGAGTAAAGGTCTGTCTAACGAACATTTGTTAAAACAATTCTCTATAGACTTATAAAAAGAAATAGATATATTTTGATAATTTGAAACTGATAAAGTGATCATTTTTTCCCGGTCCCTGTGTGCCGTGTCATTCTGAATTTTGTCTTTCCTAATTTTCTACATTACAAAATCATCGTTTTATCTAGTGAACATTTTTTCCCGGTCCCTTGAAAAATACTCGATAAGGTTGAATAAATTCATGGTCGTTTATGGAAGATGGACGAAGTTCCCGGAGGTCATCTTGGGCAAGCTCCCGCGAGGCTTTTTTTCTTGTCTACTTGGCATAGCTGTGTCACCAACTCTGCCCTGATTGGTCGGTGGGTACTTTGACTGTCGGCCGGCGGCCGGGCGAATCCATTCTCGCACGGGGTCTGCCCCACTCCAAACTTTTGGCAAAGCACTTTCTAATTAAAGATTATTGTCTTAAATAATCTTTAAGAACAAAAAGTATAATAATTGAACGATAGGAAATTATAGTAAATAATTATACTAAACTAAATGATGTAAAAATAATTATACATGAAATTTGAAATAAGTTTTAGAAAAGTTATCGTTAAGTCCACGGGAAAAGATGTAGCCAAAACAAATAGGTTTTTAACAGTGACACGTGAGCACCCGCCTCGAGACGCGCTCCTCTCTCCTTACATTACTCCCCCTCTTGAAAAAGCCTATCTCCGTCTCAATGGTGGCGCTGCTTGCGAGTTAAAGCTACAAATCTGCAAATAACTCTAAGGATATTAAAGATATTCAAGATATTATTTTTCGTAAACCTTTCCGGAGATACACCTAATAATATCCCAATATTTCACGGCGATTGGATGTATGGTTTTCGAATCCATAGAGGACACACAGACACACACACACACAGTCTCCGGTTGCTGAAGCTATGGGAGGAGGCCTCCAACATCCTAGGCCTCAACCACCGGGCGCTCCCCACGGCTCAGCTGTCGGCGGCTGCCGGTTCCTCCGCCCTCCCGACCTCCTGGCCCCCGCCCGCTGGAGCGGAGCCCGAGTCCGGGACCTCATCGAGGAGGAACACCTCATCGCCCGCCCTACGCGCTCGGCCCTGACTGACGCCGCGGCCCTGGGCGCCTTCTGTCGGAGGCTGACCTCCGAGAACGCCGTGGGCTTCGGGGCGGAGTCTGCACCCTCATCTAGCTCTTTAGCTGCGGCCGTGGTGCTGCGAGGGACGGCTACGCCGTTCCTCAACGGCCTCACGACCCGCTCGGCCCGACGGGCCCTGGATCGTCCGCGCCTCGCCGCCACGCCCATCTCCAGATTCCTGGCGAGATGGACGCCCACCATCAATCCACCATCCAGGATCGACTGGGCCTCGCTGCGGCGCTGCGCCTATTCGGGTCACGAGGCCGACGCAGCTCTCAAGCTAGCCCTCCACGCCCTGCCCCATCCGGCCCATCCTGCCTCGGTTGGCCCCTCCTGTCCTGCCTGCGGGTCCATCGACCGCTCCCTCGGCCACCGTTACTGGTGCTGCCGTTCCATCAGGCCTCTCATCAGAGAGGCCTTCAACATCATAGGGCGGCCCCCTGACCTGCAGGCTTGGATCTTCGGCGGGTCCGGCCTTGAGGACGACGCCCTTTCCATCCTGGCGTCGGCAAAGTTGCGAATCTATCGCTACTTTGTCCAGGTTGGGCTCGGAGAAGCGGTGGAGGACCCGCTCATCGCCTGGTCCAGGACCCTCCAGCGCCGAGGTCTCCTACCTTTATCCCCCTTGTAAATTTGTATATTATATATGTATATATTTAATTCTTTTTGTATATATTTTCTTCTCTCTCTCTCTCTCTCTTTGATATGTAACATTGTCTAGAAGACAATAAATATTGTTTAATTGTCAAAATAATTGTCACACACACACACAGACACACACACAGACATTCAATTTTATATATATATATAGATTAATAACAATAAAATTTAACAACGTAACGTCTTTTGCAATCGGCTTTTACACGGCATTTAGACATACTCTAATTTGTATATAGAATAATAGAAGTGAGAATATATTTAATAGTATAAATTTTAGTAGTTAGAGAGAAAAGATAGAAAGACAGAACCATGCACTTTTATTCAAACTAATAATAAAAAAAAATGTTTGTAAAGAAGGTAGATAAGATTGTTAGTATATATATATATTTTTTTATAATTTTATATTTTATCCTTTTTTTTTTTTATGATTTTTTAATTTTTTTTTATTTTAAAATATGAATATATCTAGTTGTATTTAGTAATATATCTATAATATGAATTAACTTTTGTTATAAGTTTGGTTATTATGTTTTGAAACCCTAAAGGTAGACCAGACATATACAAAAAAATTAAATTGAAATAATTAGTGGAAAAAGAGATCTGCTGGACCGGGGATTTTCAAATAGAAATCCAGCTGACATTTCACCCCTGCTCTATTATGCCATAGATCTCTTTTCAACCGGATTTAATGTGTTAATATTAAGTTGTTTTAGTGTGTGTGAAACATTTATATATAAAGATTTAACAATTACAAGTGTTAAGAAATTCTAACTGTAACCTACCTCTTCTGTGACGCCTTCCTCTGTAAACAGCTATTTCTGGTTAACATCTGTTGCGGGGGGGGGGACACATGTTCCTCCCTTCCAAATTAGAATGTTTTCTCAGAAATTGCAGATTAATAAGACAACTGAATAAGAAAGAAAATAGTTAAGGGAAGAAAGCCAATCTTTATAATCTTTACAGTTAGTTATATTAATATAACTGATTCAATTATTATTTATCTTTTAATTTTCCTTTAAAAAGGTAAATTATTAGATGATTTATAAAGTTATTAATTTTGAAAATTCATTATTATTTAATTTCCATTTTCCTCCCCAGAAATTGGAGATTAAATAAAATGAATTCTATACAATATTATTTTTAAAATCTTGTGAAAAAAATTTCAAATTTCAAGTATTCAGGATATATTTCAGGTAGTATGTTTTTAAATTGTGGATTATTAAATATAATGATGTCATCTACAAAACGGAACATTTGCCAATTAACATTATTTTGTAGAAAGTATTCTCTTTCGTACCAGAATAGTATTAGATTGGCTAATAAAGGACTTGATGAAGTTCCCATGGGAACGCCTTCTGATTGTATATATATTTTATTTTTAAATTCTATATAATTAAAATTTTAAAAAAATTTCCAGTAGAGTTTTTGCTGTTTTAAGATCTAATTTAATTGTTTTATATCTGTTATGAATAATTTTAACGTAGAAAGTTTTGTCATTAATGAATTCGTTAAATAGATTGGTTATTTTATTATTTAGATCTCTTAAATTTATTTTAGAATATAGGTCCTCAAAGTCAAATGTGTGTACTGTATCAATGTTTGTCCAATTGTTCATTAAATAGTTAATGATTTTTTTATGAGTCGATAAATTTTTATAATTATATTTATTAGTTAATTTATTTATAATAAATTGTAGTGTTGAAGCTAATTGTATATCAATGTTTTTTATAACTGAATTTATACCAGATGTGATTGTTCTGAAAGAAATAGGTTTTTTGTGTAGTTTAGGAATTATATAGAACTTTGGTATGCTTGGATTTTTGTTGTAATTATAAATCTTTAGAGAATTTTAATATATATATATAGAATTATATATATATAGATAGATTCATTATTTTTCAAGATGCCTGATTGACCGGTTTTTTGGTCGTTGAGGTACAGTTGCACCACGCTGACAAGGGCCAACAGCCCTAAACGCGTCCGTGGTTAGCTTTTCTTGAGAAATCAAGAATGAATATTTGGCCAATTCTGGAATAATTAAAAATCAATGAATAGTTGATATTTATCCCGATAGATGACGCAAGCCATCAGTAACTTTCAGTTGCATTCATCAGTTTGCATGGAAATATTCGTAAAAGATAAATTTTGATTAAACAAATTTTTGTTTGCTATTTTTTCAAGTGTTATACTTATAAAAACCATTATTACTAATAACCTTTATTGTATTTTCCAGAGACATTTATTTGAAATAACTGATCGTTTTGAGAGCTTTTCGCTGAAGTTTCATTTCCACCAAACAGTTATTTAAAGTGATTTATATAGTTGAAATTGCTATTTTTTCGCAATTTTTAAATCAATTTTCTTTTGTTCTGAAGAGACAAGGGTCGCCTCTCCCATCAAAATAGACGTCAAAACCAGACGCCATCTATTGACCGTCGCCGCAAACTAGCGGCCTCAGGTCGGTGACAAAGCCACAACACCAGCTTTGGCAAACTGAAAAGCGTCCTCCTAGAGACCATGGTCTCGGGCTAATGGCCCTCGTCAGTCTAGGGCGGACTTTATTCCATGAAATCCACACGGGATCTAATGGAATCTTGACAATCTGCCACAGAGGTGTTTAGCTGGAAAAGTGGCTGGGCCAAATCTATGGCTAAAATATAGATGGGAATTTTTCCGGGAGTATATTGATCTAAAGAGACAAGGGTCGCCTCTCCCGTCAAAATAGACGTCAAAACCAGACACAATTAGCCTGAAACCATGGTCTCTAGGTGGACGTTTTTCAGTTTGCCTAAGCTGGGTTTGTGGCTTTGTCACCGACCCGAGGCCGCTAGTTTGCGGTGACGGTCAATAGATGGCGTCTGGTTTTGACGTGTATTTTAACGGGAGAGGCGACCTTTGTCTCTTTAGATCAATATCCTCCCGGCAAATTCCCATCTATATATTTTGTGTGTATAATACAGGGATATTGAAGAATATGTGGAAGTTTTGATGTTGACAATCAAATATATTTACAATTTATAATAATCAAGTTTTTAAGTTACAGATACAAACACGTTTTGATATACCCGAAATTTCTTATCGCATAATGATTAATTCGATATTAAACAACAACAACAAACAACAACAAAGCCTTTATTTAGGGCCTCTCGCCCTATACAGGATTCGCCAGTTCACAAGGGATGGGGAGAACACTGTGTGGCCTTTTTCCGGGATATAGTCTTGTGGAATCCAAATATCTCCATCGCTATATACCTATTCTTTGATATTTAATTAATTAGTGCCGGAAATGAAGGACAAAGTTGCCCCGTTTTATCATTTAGTTTTCGTCTTTCCTCAGACAGAGCAGCACAGTCAAATAAGTAGTGCAACATCTCCGTTGTTATTCCTGATCCACAGAAAGTGCATTTCAGGTCTTCACGCCTCAATAAAATCAGATGATGTTCTCTGAAAAAAATTGAAAGGGTTCTAAATTGTGCGATTAATCTGATGACAGGAAAAGGGAGTTCACTTAAGAAATATTCTTCGGTGGTAAACGTTGTATATATATCTCTATAGTGGGAATAAAACTTTGATTGGGCTATTCTTGTTAAGTCGTTTTGTATTGTTTGCTCTATCGCAGTTCTTAATATTCCTGGGATAGCATTCCCTAGTGAATCAGAATCATTACAATAAGTAAGCCAAGAGGATCCGTTATTATTGAGTAAATTGCTTAATTGTTTTATAAACCCGATGGGCGCATCTGTAGCACAGGATAATAGCCTCATTCTATTTAAACATATTCGAGGCAATCTATTTGTATCCATACTCAGCACCCTCAGCCAATATTTCAAGGTCAATTTCAGAGCTGTTATTATTAATGAGACGCGGCCCGTTTCTGGTCTTATTATGTATCCTGGTGTATATCTAGGCAAATTCAAGAACCTGCGAATAAATGTATCTTGTATATGGTCTAATAAATCTTTATACTCTGTTGCCCAAATTGGAGCAGCATACATCAAAACAGCCATCACAATAGAGTCAAACAGTTTCATTGCAGAGTTTAATGAATTAATTTTTGATTTTGCCAATATTGGGGTTGTAGCATTTATTGCCGCTAGTGCTTTTCCTTTGAAAAAGTTTGGGGCTTGAGTGGTTTTAGTTGTACTGACCAGAGGGTATCCCAAGTAATTATATCTTCTTGTTACCATCAGAGGTTTACCATTCCAGTACCATCTATCTTCTCTTGAGGGTTTACCACCATTGCGAAATACCATAACCTTCGATTTGGACTCGTTCAGTGTCATATAGTTCTCACCAAGATATTCTTTCAATATATTAATCTTTTTTTGGAGGTTTATCCTCGACTCCCCTATAATAGCAATATCATCTGCATACATCAGCAGGTGAACATCGCCAAATTCCGGAAGGTATACACTCGTCAGATCTGAGTTGTCATACATTTTAATCAGGTCCGTCATGAATAATATAAAAAGTAATGGCGATAGTGGCTCTCCTTGGAAAACGCCCGAATGTATCTTAATATTTTCTGTAATTGATCCCCTCCATCTGACTGCCACAGTCGCCTGTTCGTAGTAATTTCTAATTGCATGTATAAATTGATAGCTCACGCCCAGATTGGTTAATTTCTTCCAGAGTATTGAGTGAGGAACTGTATCAAATGCTTTTCTCAAATCAACAAAAATACATATAATTTTCCTCTCTTTTTCCTCAGTAATTCGATATTAAACATCAAAATCATGTATTTATAATCAATATGAAACTAGATATAGCATTAGTACTGTTTATAAAATATCTAAACTGTTAGGTTTTTGTAGAAAACGAATATTTCGCAAATAATAACCTTGAAAACTAACGTTTAAAAATAATTATGAAACCAGTTTCTTTTCTCATTTATTTTCTTCAAGAAATTAGGCATTTCCAGGTTCAATGTTGATTTAATTTAGAATAATTTTGGAATATGAAGGTAAGAAAGGAGATGTGAAGATCATATCTGTACACATTCAGCTCATCTTGGAAATCATCATTAATGGTTCACTAGCCCCCTGTCCCAGAGGAGTTGGAGGAACTTCTTCTCTGCTGGGGTTCGCTAGCCCCCTGTCCCAGAGCAGTCCGAGGAGTTTCTTCTCTGCTGGGGTTCGCTAGCCCCCTGTTCCAGAGGAGTCCGAGGAACTTCTTCTCTGCTGGGGTTAGCTAGCCCCCTGTCCCAGAGCAGCCCCTGGAGTTTCTTCTATGCAGGGGTTCGCTAGCCCCCTGTCCCAGAGCAGTCCGAGGAGCTTCTTCTCTGCTGGGGTTCGCTAGCCCCCTGTCCCAGAGTGGTCCGAGGAACTTCTTCTCTGCTGGGGTTCGCTATCCCCCTGTTCCAAAGCTGTCCGAGGAGCTTCTTCTCTGCTGGGGTTCGCTAGCCCCCTGTCCCAGAGCATTCCGAGGAGTTTCTTCTCTGCTGGGGTTCGCTAGCCCCCTGTCCCAGATCAGTCAGTTGAGCTTCTTCTCTGCTGGGGTTCGCTAGCCCCCTGTCCCAGAGGAGTCCGTGGAGCTTCTTCTCTGCTGGGGTTCGCTAGCCCCCTGTCCCAGAGGAGTCCGTGGAGCTTCTTCTCTGCTGGGGTTCGCTAGCCCCCTGTCCCAGATCAGTCAGTTGAGCTTCTTCTCTGCATGGGGTTCGCTAGTCCCCTGTCCCAGAGCAGGCCGTGGAGCTTTTTCTCTGTTTGGATTCGCTAGCCCCCTGTCCCAGATCAGTAAGTTGAGCTTCTTCTCTGCTGGGGTTCGCTAGCACCCTGTCCCAGAGGAGTCCGTGGAGCTTCTTCTCTGCTGGGGTTCGCTAGCCCCCTGTCCCAGATCAGTCAGTTGAGCTTCTTCTCTGCGTGGGGTTCGCTAGCCCCCTGTCCCAGAGCAGGACGTGGAGCTTTTTCTCTGTTTGGGTTCGCTAGCCCCCTGTCCCAGATCAGTAAGTTGAGCTTCTTCTCTGCTGGGGTTCGCTAGCCCCCTGTCCCAGAGGAGTCCGTGGAGCTTCTTCTCTGCTGGGGTTCGCTAGCCCCCTGTCCCAGATCAGTCAGTTGAGCTTCTTCTCTGCATGGGGTTCGCTATCCCCCTGTCCCAGAGCAGGCCCTGGAGCTTCTTCTCTGTTTGGGTTCGCTAGCCCCCTGTCCCAGAGGAGTCCGTGGAGGTTCTTCTCTGCTGGGGTTCGCTAGCCCCCTGACTCAGAGCAGTCCCTGCAGGTTCTTCTCTGCTGGGGTCCGCTAGCCTCCTGTCCCAGAGGAGTCCATGGAAGTTCTTCTCTGCTGGGGTTCGCTAGCCCCCTTTCCCAGATCAGGCCTTGAGCTTCTTCTCTGTTTGGGTTCGCTATTCCTCTGTCCCAGATCAGTCAGTTGAATTTCTTCTCTGCTGGGGTTCGCTAGCCCCCTGTCCCAGAGCAATCCCTGGAACTTTTTCTCTGCTGGGGTTCGCTAGCCCCCTGCCTCAGAGCAGTCTTTGGAGCTTCTTCTCTGCTGGGGTTCGCTAGCCCCCTGCCTCAGGGCAGTCCCTGCAGGTTCTTCTCTTCTGGGGTTCGCTAGCCCCATGTCCCAGAGGAGTCCATGGAAGTTCTTCTCTGCTTTGGGTTCGCTAGCCCCCTGTCCCAGAGAAGTCCATGGAAGTTCTTCTCTGCTTTGGGTTCGCTAGCCCCCTGCCTCAGAGCAGTCTTTGGAGCTTTTTCTCTGCTGGGTTTCGCTAGCCTCCGATCTAATAGCAGTCTCTGGAGCTTTCCTTTTCTCTTAGACATCTGTCCCAGGCCCGCATCTGGAGTTTCTCCTGCTTGTTCGTGCTTTAGAATTTGCTCCAGGAGGAGTCTCTGAAAAACCACGTCCTCCACGTCCAAATTTTCAGCCTGGACTTCGTATAGTTCTCACAGTTTTTCACGGCCAGCAACAATGGATGGAACGTGTAATATTTTATATTAATATTTTTTTGCCGCTGATCATTTATGGTTTAAAACGCCATCAGGATGTTGGATTAGTTAGAAGCTGAACGTTTCACTCTCTTTTTTGTAGATGAAGAACGTTCCAAACAAAGCTTTCTTTGAATGCGCTTTTAAAACTTGATTTGAAGCATCTTTTGCAATGTTGATTCCCTTCAATTTTTCTTCTTTTATATTAATATTATATTTCCTTCTTTATTCATCATATTCGTGAAAGGATTGAATTTTGATTATCATTTCCACAACTTCAGAGAAAAAATACTCATTATTTTATCAAGATAGAATGCCAGGAATTCAGAGGGTAGTTCCAAAATGTAATACACTGGGAAATATGGAAACTGATATTCAGGAAGCAACGCGGAACTATATGTCATCAGCCTCCTCGCTGGCTTCAAGTTGCCTCATTTTTAGCTCTGGTGATCGCCTGAGATCTTAATGGCACTCCTGTTTCTTGGCCTTTCTTGCTCCTCTGGAGCCCAATTGGCATATTAGATCTGTTCTGTGACTCTCCAGGCGAACGGCAACTTCTTTCAGGAACTTCCTAACGCTGTAGGGTGACCGGGTCTTTGAAGACTGAAAGAAGTATCTTCTTGGAGTACATAAGGTGCAGTGAGGAATGGTTTAAACTTTGTCTTCCTTCAGTGATGACTTAGATTCTGTTGAATTCTGCTTTAAGAATTGGCAGACACATTTCTGTTAAAATTTGACGACTCCATTCTGGACTTGGAATGCATTCAACCACTTCTCCAACGAGAAGATTCGGATAAACAAGTATGCGAGGCCATATTTCAGATTTATTACAAACTGTGCACTTTTCACAAAATAATGGTTTATTTTCTAATCCAGGTAACGACAGAAGTCTCCGATTACCCCGGCTATCCTTCTGACCTATATCTTCTTGGTTTTATTTGCAATTCCAGTGGAGAAGTCCAATTCATGAGGTGATGCCATGCAGATTTCTTTCTTGGGAGATTTTCTAGGGATGCTGTACTCAGGTTGGTGATCCCTAGTAGGGTGGACGTCATGAAAATTTGGTATTGGAAGGTTGGGCAGGGGTGAAGAGGGGGTGGTCCAAGGTTTGGTCTTCATTTTGGCAATGGGAGTAAGTTGGGTCGTTTTTCAATACCTTTTCAAAGCCCTTTTCAAAACCCATGAAAAATATACAATATTAACAATTATTATTACACGCGCTAATAGAGAGACAGCGCTTATAAATAATGATTACCAATATGTATATTTCCAAGAACAATAAGTCAAATTATTGTAAAAGGAGAATTTATAAGATAATTTTGCTTATGATTTTATCAATTTTGGTCTATTTAGTTTTAAAAAATAGAGTTCTTAAAAAACGTTTTTAGCTTAATTTCGGATTCCACTGCAATATAAAGGTATTTGAAAATTTCGACTGTTGAGATACAACTCTCTCTATGAAATCAATCATTTGGCAGAAGGAAGGATTATACGTTGGTCTTTCTGTTACTATTAGTTGTTAGTCATGAAGCCAAGTAAAGGCGTTTTCTTCTTCTTTTAAATTGCAGTAAATGTCCTCACTTGAGTGACCAGCTTTATAAAATCAAGATGTCTTGATAAAATCTAATCTCCAATGAGAGAGAACCTCCAGGAGAGGCCAGTAGTATTCATCTCCAGTCTACGGTGTCTCATGAGAGGATGTCCTACTGTATTGAGGCTTGCACAATATCACCTTGACATATTCAACGCGATCAAGGCATTTATTATGTCTTATTTTAGAATTTCAATACCATCTATACATAAAGATGTTTTATTTTGGAAAAAACTTTATATGGGGCTAAAATATGGACTAGGATAAGGCAAAGATCGTCATAGAGAAAGAGTAGATAAAGAATTCGGTGAAACATAATAAATATAATTGAATTTTCCACACTACATTAGGTAGGGTTCGAAATTTATCGGAAAGACATGGTCACATGCACACTTTATTGTTCAGCTTTATTGAGGTAAAACTCTGATACGGCTTGGCTTTGTGTTATATTCTAGGTTGAAAATGGCTTTGCCACTTCATCAGCTCAAACACCATTTTGTCCAATTCGACCAATTTCGTATATCCTCTCGTAGGATGTTATGAAATCGAAGCCGCCCCTGTACCGATGAGGGCCATATCCCGACACTATGGTATACAGGTTGGGTTTTTTGTCTGAATTTTCCATAAACTGGTGTTGTGACTCTTTTTTTTTTTTGCCTGTAGAAGGGCGGCTTCAGCCCGAAAGCTCGCGTATATCATAATAAAAGAAACTCATTGCGAAAGGTTTGTATTTTTATTTTTAATATTTGTAGCCCCTTTTTTCGTTTACTTTAACTCATTCGTTATCACCAACTTTACATTTTGTATTGGGGTGATAAACCGAAATGCATTGTTCCGATGTATTTTTAGAGGGAGAGGTGCCACTTTTGGTGCACATATACTTAAATATGTTAATATAAGTATATACAAGGTATGTCCCATAAGTTCCCGGACTGGGTCCATAAAAAAAAAGGTAAGATTTTTTTAAAAAAATTTTATTAAAACTTTTCAAAGTAATCCCCCCTTGCTTCAACGCACCAGCGCCATCGTTTCTCCCAATTGTCGAAACAGTTTTTATAAGCCTCTTTTGGAATGCTCTTCAATGCTAACGGCGATTTTTCTATTAAGTCTTCCCTGGTGTCAAAATGTCTTCCTTTTAGAACTGCTTTGAGTTTGGGGAACAGGAAAAAGTCATTTGGTGCGATGTCTGGGGAATAGGGTGGTTGAGGTAGGATTTCTGTCCCGTTTTTCGCCAAAAAACTCGTCACCTAGTGCGCTGTGTGAGGGCGGGCATTGTCATGGTGTAGGATCCAGTCAGCATTAGTCCATTTTTCTGGCCTTTTTTTTCGAATCGCTTCCCTTAGACGGCGAAGAATGCTCAAATACATTTCCTTAATAACTGTTTGGCCTGCAGGAAGATACTCGTGATGAACAATGCCCTTGTTATCCAAAAAAGCGACCAGCAACACCTTGTTTCTGGATTTCAATATACTGGATTTTTTGGGTCTAGGCTCACCCTGACCTCTCCACTCGGCAGATTGACGCTTGGTTTCAGGTTCATAGCCATAGACCCATGTCTCATCGCCTGTGATTATCTTGTATTTCCATTCCGGATCCTTTCTTGTCATTTTAAACATGTCTTCACAGGTTGCAAGCCGACACAGATTTTGCTCATTAGTGAGGAATCTTGGGATGCATTTTGCAGGAGTCTTTTTGAGCTTCAAATCTTCGGTTACGATCTTTCCAATCGTTGTTTTAGAGATGCCTGTGTCTTGCTCTAGCTCCAGCAAAGTGGTTCGAGGATTTTCTTTTATCAAATCGGTGATTTTTTTGCACATTTTATCAGTACTTTGAAATTTTGGGCGTCCTTGACGAGGAGCATCTTCAATGGAAATTCGGCCAGCTTTAAATCTAGAATGCCATTCAAAAACAGTTGTTTTCTTTGGGGCGTCATTGGGGAATGCTTTATTAAGCATTTCAAAAGTTTCGGTTGCTAATATTTGAAGTTTCACACAAAATTCTATGCAAATCCTCTGCTTCAATTTTTTTCCATCGTAAAATCGCCGCAGCGCTAGGTGTGACCTTTAAATAAATTAGAATTACCTTGGCGCGCGCGCACCTACCGACTCGATATTGGTACCACCGTGTTGCCAGATATTTTTTCTATAATAAACAGTCAAATTTATTTATATTTTCCATTTATTTATTTTTTTATGGACCCAGTCCGGGAACTTATGGGACATACCTTGTATAATAATATTTTTAAATTTGTAAAATTATATGTAACACATTAGCGGATGTACCCGGTTTCGCCTGGGGTTTACTCGAGTCTAACTTTGCCTAACGAATATTTGATTAAAATATTTTTCGAGCAAACATCCTCTCTCAAATGAATCGATTTTATGAAGACACATACACATATGAATATATATCTTTATAAAAACGATTCAGTAGAGATTGGATATTTTCTGAAAACTATATTTTAGATTTTTATAAAGGCATACATAAATATAAGAAAAAGGCATCTCCTTATCGTGCAACTGAAAGTTGCTGATGGCTGGCGCCATCTATCGGAATAAATATCAAATATTCTCGTTGATTTTTAATTATTCCAGAATTGGCCAAATACCCATTCTTGATTAATCAAGAAAAGCTAACCACGGACGCGTTTCGGGCTGTTGGCCCTCACAGCGTGGGGCAAGCTGTACCTCAACGACCAAAAAATTGGTCATTAAGGCATCCTGAAAAATCATGAAACGGGTAGTTAAGGCCAGAATTGCGCGAGGACGCTACACAATGTGAAAAAATAGCACAAATGTAACATTGTACTGGGATAAGGTGCATAATTAAGAAAAAGGCATCTCCTTATCGTGCAACTGAAAGTTGCTGATGGCTGGCGCCATCTATCGGAATAAATATCAAATATTCTCGTTGATTTTTAATTATTCCAGAATTGGCCAAATACCCATTCTTGATTAATCAAGAAAAGCTAACCACGGACGCGTTTCGGGCTGTTGGCCCTCATCAGCGTGGTGCAAGCTGTACCTCAACGACCAAAAAATTGGTCATTAAGGCATCCTGAAAAATCATGAAACGGGTAGTTAAGGCCAGAATTGCGTGAGGACGCTACACAATGTGAAAAATTAAAAATCAACGAGAATATTTGATATTTATTCCGATAGATGGCGCCAGCCATCAGCAACTTTCAGTTGCACGATAAGGAGATGCCTTTTTCTTAATTTATGCACCTTATCCCAGTACAATGTTACATTTGTGCTATTTTTTCACATTGTGTAGCGTCCTCACGCAATTCTGGCCTTAACTACCCGTTTCATGATTTTTCAGGATGCCTTAATGACCAATTTTTTGGTCGTTGAGGTACAGCTTGCACCACGCTGATGAGGGCCAACAGCCCGAAACGCGTCCGTGGTTAGCTTTTCTTGATTAATCAAGAATGGGTATTTGGCCAATTCTGGAATAATTAAAAATCAACGAGAATATTTGATATTTATTCCGATAGATGGCGCCAGCCATCAGCAACTTTCAGTTGCACGATAAGGAGATGCCTTTTTCTTAATTTATGCACCTTATCCCAGTACAATGTTACATTTGTGCTATTTTTTCACATATATAAATATATATTGACATTTATACATAGAGATGATATCAACCAAAAGGCTGAGAGATTTATATGTGGTTTAACGGGCTACTAACCAAAAGTAATGATTTTTGAGCCCATGCGCGATGTGAGGAGGCAAGGAATAGGAGTATGTAGCGGCAGGAGAAGACTCGCAGGGAAGTGGAAACGTTGGGAAAGCAGGGGAACAGCGCCTGGGAGAAGTGAGGCAGGGGTCCAGTAACCAGTAGAAGGTGGCGGGAGGAGTTGGAGGCGGAGGGTTTTTTGAAGCCTAAAACGTGCGGGCCTTAGACTTCAGGATGGGGCAGATTGAGGCTCTCGCCTCGTGGTTGTCTGAGAGGCCTTTTTGGCAGCAGTTGGCACATTTTGAAGTGTGCTGGTCAGCTCTGGTTGGGCAGGAGCGGCCTTCATGGCCGTCTTCACCGCAGTGGAAGCACTTGGGAGCTCTGGAACAGTGGGAGGAGTTGTGGCCGAAGCCACAGCAGCGGAAGCAGACGCGGGCGCGGATGGACGCCTCGAAGTTGAGGATCACACCGTCAACCACGATTCTTCCGCGGTTGCCCAGGGCTCCAAAGGTCTTGAGGTCCACCTCGATGAAGGCGGTGCAGGTCCCGTTTCTGAGTGCAGAACGGTGCGCCACGCGCACCACTTTGTTCCCGGGGAGCTGGCTGACAGCGGCGGTTGCCAGGAAGGTCTCCTCGATTGTGGAATTGGAGGTCTCCTCATCCACTCTGAAGAGGCAGATTCTTGGCAGGATCTCCTTCTGCTGGCGGACCTTCATTCCCGTTAGCTTGCTGGCCAGGGAGGTAGTCACCTCAGGGATGATGTCGGGATTGCTGGAGTGGAGGACCAGCTTCCCCTTGGTGCGCAGAGAGGCCCAAACACCTTGGGGTAGGGTGTGGACAGCGCGGACAGCCTTGTAAATGTCCCTTGGGTCAGTCTGTGGGTCGTCAGAGACGACCACTGTGTGGGCCGCCGATTTTTCCCCATGGAGGACCACTTGGGCGGCCGCAGGCTTGGATACGCGGGATGACGCAAGTTTGGTTGGACCTTTTAGGTTGGGTCTTTTTGCGGGCGGGTTGAGAGCCTCAGGCTGCTTCCTCTTGGTTGCAACAGGAGCAGGCAGGGTGGAGGCAGGCTTGTCAGCAGGAGAAGGAGTGGCAGGCTTGGTGGGGTCAGTCTGGGAGCTGGTTTCCTTGCAGGAAGGAGCAGGGCTGGTTTGAGTGTTTTGGCAGGCAGTCTGTGGAATGATTTCGTCCAGTTCCTTAAAGGACGCGAGGGTGCCAGAGAGGTTCTCTACCTCGGCAATGTGGGCCTGGATCTGCTCGGTCCGTGAACTGGTGATATTCGTAATGATTTGGCACAGGTATTCTTGGGAGGTAGGGTGAGGATAGCGTAATGCAATCTCGACGTCCTCCATAAACTGGCTATTCTCCAACTCTAATAGGGCGAGGGTTACGAGGGGCTCCTCGGCATTCTTCTTCTTCTTCCTAGAGGGAGCCATGGCAGGGATAAGTATGGTAAGTGGTAAGTATGGCCAGAGCGGAGGGGAAGGTAAGTATGGTAAGTATGGTAAGTATGGTAAGTATTGGTAAGTATAAGTAAGTATGGTAAGTATGGTAAGTATGAGGCTGAGAGAAGCGATATCAATATATATAAAAGAAAGTCGTGAAAATTGTTAGACTATTTATAACTCAAGAACGGCTGGACCGATTTGGATGAAAATTGGTGGGGAGGTAGCTTAGAACCAGCAGACGGACATAGGATATCCCGTTCTACCGTGTCTAGAACGGCTGAACTGTCAAATACATTCATTTATACAGGTGTATCAGAGGCGCATGCGCGCACTCTACAAGGCTTACCCACGAGCTTACGGGTTGCATGCTAAAAAATAAAGTTCAATTTATGTTAGAAATATTTCTCCTTTATGTAAATGAATATATTTGTTTATTGTTGTTTAAAATATTAGCTTTAAATCTACATTTATAAATTTGAATGTCTGTCTGTTTGTACTCGATAGATTCAAAAACCATACATCCAATCGCCGTGAAACTTTGGGAAGTTGTTTACTATATTAGCGGGAAGGGTTTTGGTTAGAATTTGATTTGAAATAAATATTTGTTGCAATTTTATTTGCAAATATTCTACATTTTAAATTAGACATTTTTCAATTTTAATTAAGACATTTTTCATTTTAATTTAGACACATTTCTATATATTATTTTCTATATATTCTTTGAAAAAACGAAAGAAAAAATAAAAGATAAAAAGGTCAGGTGTTGAGATCAAAAATAAAAATGGCATATCCTGCCCAGGAGCACATGTGCTTTACAGAAGGCAGAGCGCCATCTGGTGGAACAGATATCAACTAAACATTTTATCGATTAGACTTAAATAAAGTCCTAAAGATCCTTTGTACCCACGGAAGTTATTCTTTGTCAACCAACAACGCAACAATATTTTAGATGTCAGGGTCATGGTAGGGTTTCATTCTCAGTACATGGACCAGGTCTCTTGTTTGGTGCCGCCTGGTTGGTTGGTCCACAGGTTCAATTTAGAAGGTTACTTGAGAGTTTCCGAGTAACCCTGATGGCCCGAGGTACCTTTTCATCAGTTTTTCTGACAGTCCCACCTTTCTTTTTGGGATGAAAACTCATACCAGGTCACCGACGTTGTAATCCATTGCCTCGTGCTTTGAATCATATCTGGCCTTGTCATTTTATTGGGCTTTCAAAGTTTTTAATCTTGCTAGCTGCCTAGTCTCTTCGACTCGCGACGCAATCCTTTGGCTGTATTCATCTTGAAGCTCTTCTATCGCGTTTGGAAATAAAGTATCCACAGTTGTTTCAGCCTCACGTCCATGAACTAGTTCTAATCGAGTGAAGCCTGTCGTGTCTTGTTATGCATTGTTGTAGGAGAAAGTGACGTATGGCAGGATTAGGTCCCAGTCCTTCTGTTCAACACTTACATACATCACAATCATGTTGGCTAAGGTTTTGTTTAACCTCTCGTTCAGTCCATTCGTTTGAGGATGATACGCTGTCGTGAACCGGTTTATCGAAGAGCTTTGATTGGTGAGTTCCGCCATCAATTTGGATTGGAATTCTCGTCTTCGGTCCGTGGTGATTTCTCTGGGGACCGCGTGCTTGAAAACTACATCTTCCAGCAAGAACTTAGCTGCTTCTTTTGCTTCCCCTGTGGGTAAGGCTTTAGTAACAGAAAATCGAGTATGATAGTCAGTGCAGACTATGATCCATTTATTACCGCCAAAGGATTTCGGGAATCTCCCAAGAATATCTATTCTGATTCTTTGTGTAAAGGGAAGGTTGCAAGGGTAATGGGTTTGAGCAACCGAGGCGGTTTGTGGTTTGTCTGTTTTCTTCTTTGGCATTCTTTGCAATGTGCTATATACTTTCGTATATACTTGAAAAGTCCTGGCCAAAAGTATCTGCTTCTACCCTCTCATAGGTTTTAGAAAATCCTAGGCGACCCGCTGTGGAAGCGTCGTGTAGGCTTCTCAGTAATTCGGATTGTAGGTGTTAGGGATGACGAAGAGGTGTGGGTTTCCCAGGGGGTCGAAGTTCTTTTTGTACAAGGTTCCTTTCACCAGTTCATATCCTCTTGGTTCGTCTCCGGATTCTTCTATTTCTTCTATGAATATTCTAATATTAGGGTCCTTTCTCTGTTCAGTATCGAAGCAGGTCAGGGCAGTTATTGAGGGCACATCATCTTTGTTGAGTTTTAATCTATGTATGTATTATTCTTTTTGTTGTTTTAATTGGATTTGACCACGGACGTCTGGTCACGTGCCTATTTTAAAATGTATATATTGTGATGCAAAATAAAGTAGTTGTGAGTCACCAGTTAATCGTGTCGGCCTCATCCTTCTGAGAGGTTATTTGGTAAACGTACTCCCGTGGGTCAAGTACCGCATCCTCCAGAGAACACAGCCTCCCTTATCCCTAGGTCGCCGGCAGTTCGGATCTTCCCTCAAACAGCAAATCAACTATACAGTCCTCTAGATACGGTGGAGTGAGGTACAGCGGGTTGTTGCCTTTAGGTGAAACACCTCCTCCAGCCCAGGTTAAAACATTATTGGTCCTAATCGAGCAGGATTCAAAGGAAGTTGAGAAACTTAGGGAAGAAAAAAGAAAAAAGAATTCTAGAGACAGAAAATTTGCATACTTCTGAAGAATTCTAAAGACAAAATTTGCATACTTCTGAAGAATTCTAAAGACAGAAAATTTGCATACTTCCGAAGAAATTTAAAGATTTGGTTGATAGGTAAAAAGGAAATTTGCAAATTTATTTAAAATCAAGTGAAATTTTTAGAATTCAAAATGAAAAAGAGTAAAAAACTCCGAACGCTGTTGCGATCATCTGCAACAAAGAGTATAAGGGAACTCGATGCGGAACTGGAAAAGGAATCTCCATCTCGTGAGACCATCAGGATAAATTTTGAGGTGTTGGAGACTAATGAGAACCAACTCAGAGATGTAAATTCACAAATTATGACTCTGATGTTGGAGGATGAAACAATAACTCCGTATGATCTGGAAAAGGAGCAAGATATGGTGGTCCAGTATAAAAAGAATTTCATCAAAACGAAACTTCGAGTGGCTGAATATCTCCAGTTAAAGGAAAATGAGCACCAAGGCCGAAGTAATCTGGACCCTATTAGGAGCGCCCAGGAGGGTATGTCATCGTGCAAGCTGCCTAAAATGGCACTCCCGGTTTTTGATGGCACATGTCTCGAGTGGATGGGATGGTGGTCGCGATTTGAAATGATCCACGAGAGTGCAGTGTTGACGGAGGTGGAAAAGTTCCAGTACCTTGTGCAGTCAATGAAGGTTGGTACCCGAGCAGATAGATTGGTCAAGAGTTACCCGCTGACCACAGAAAATTATCCAAAGGTGGTTAAGGCCTTGCAAGATCGGTTTGGGGATAAAGTGATATTGACCGAGGTCTATGTACGCCAACTATTGAAACTGGTGATAAATAATGCACGAAAAAAGACCTTAACGTTGGAAGGTTTGTATGACCAGGTCGAATCACATTTAAGAGCCTTGGAATCATTGGGCGTCACTACACAACAGAACGCCTCCTTTTTGTACCCCCTGGTGGAGTCAAGTCTGCCAGAAGACTTGTTGAGAATATGGCAGAGAAGTGCATTGGCAGGGTATGGTGGAGATGAACTTGAACTCCCCATAACCATCGACCAAAGATTGGAACGACTTCTCGAGTTCCTAAGGAGAGAAGTGAAGGGGGACCAACGGCTTGAATATATGAAAGAGGGGTTTGGAGAATCATCCCAAAGAAGGAACTATGGCCAACATATAGCCAGGATGCACGCCGCTCAGATAACGGAGGCTAAGGGTAGAGTGACTCCCCTATGCCTCAGGTGTAAAGGAAATCATTGGATCCAGGATTGCGCGGGTTGGCGTTCCATGACAGTGACCGGACGCAGGGATGAAATCAGAAAGTTTAACGCCTGCTTTCGATGTCTGCGGGTGGGTCATGTGATAGCAACCTGCCGAACCCAATTCCGGTGCTCGCACTGCAAGGGATTCCATCATACAGCTCTGCATCTACCAAGGCGGGTCTCAATGGAAGATCAGGATCAAAGGGAAAGGCAAAATACTGAGGAGCCGCGGGTCTCGCCTGGTGAACAGGAAATCGCCTTATCAGGGATGCATGTGAGAACCGCAATTCCAACAGCCTTGTTAGCAACAGCTCGGGTTCGCCTGGTGGGCCCTCGGGGCATGGGAGTCACTGTGCGGGCGTTGCTGGATCAGGGGTCTCAGTCGTCCTTTGTCCATCGAGACCTCCTTCATCACTTGACTATCCCAGTACACAAGGTCAATGCACAGATCTTCGGGATTAACGACACCAAGGGAGAGCATGTTAAACAGATGGTATCCTGTTCGGTGGCGTCGTTGACGGAATCAGGATGGACTATACCGATTCGGGCGCTGGTGGTGGGAAGAATGACTGGGATCCTACCTAGTCGGGATCTCCGCATCCCTGTGCCGTCCAGCTGGAAGACCCTGCCATTGGCAGACCCTCAGTTTGAGACAAGTGGCCGAGTGGATGTAATATTGGGAGCAGACGTATAT
This sequence comes from Cordylochernes scorpioides, assembly GCA_030710605.1. NCBI lineage: Eukaryota > Metazoa > Arthropoda > Arachnida > Pseudoscorpiones > Chernetidae > Cordylochernes > Cordylochernes scorpioides. The sequence continues at coordinate 124,412,051 of CP092867.1, forward strand.
GGAAGTTTATTACTTCCCGAGGTTAAGTATGATGAAAAAACCCAATTATGCGCGCAGAAGACCCGTTTGGGCTGGATTGTCTCGGGAAAATTACCAGGTGAAGGAGAAGTCGGCCCACACCGGGTGTACAACATTCGGGTGAATTATGGAGAAAACCTGGACAACGTATTGCGGAAACTCGGGGAGGTGGAAGAGGTCCCCCTTAGACATGCCAAGTTGGACACAGATGAATTCTGTGAAGAATTATACAAGACCAGAAGTATGGCAAAGATGGAACGCCATGAGAAACGTAGCAGAACTCCAGCGTCTAGGACAGGTGAGAAAATCTCTGAATATTCCATGTCGAAAGAAGAATACCCCACTGGCAGGGTTAAGTTGACCGAGTCTAAAGACGGATACGGTTCTGAGCGTGTCAAGGTGAAAGTGGATAAACTCTGCCCAGCTAGTGCCATGGTGAAAGTGACCGAAAGAAAAACCTGTACAGATAGTTCCGTTCTGAAAAGGCCTGAAGAGTCAACTTGTCCTGACTGCTCGAAGGTGAAAGGATCAATGTGTCCACACGGTGCAAAGATGAAGGAGATTGGGATGCTAACCTGTCAGGACAGTGCCAAAGTAAAAGCAGAACTCTGTCCAGACAGTTCCAGAGTGGAAGTAGATAGAGAGGAACCCTCTCCAGAGCTATGGCCCAAGATGCCTAAAGATAGAAAAGGATGGAAAAGGTTTCCAGATGTTAAGCCGAAGGATTACGATCGTTTGGAAGAGAAGGAGAGTGACAGGAGGATTCTTTCAATCGACGAATTTGCCGAAGAATTGCTGGAGAGCTACAAGGAGTTTCCACCAGTCCATGTTAAAGTCGACAGATGTGGCAACCTCGATGAACATTGGCTGAGACGAAAGATCCGCGAGGATTTGTGCCGGGTGCCTCCAAAAATTCCTCCCTATATAAGGATGAGTGACTCCACAAAACTGAAGGTTGAAAAACTCCGGAAAATGGCTTGTGTTTTAACGAGCACTAACGTGTTGGGAGACTTGCAAACAAATGTTGTCAACCTAGACATCGTGGAAGAACTTCTGAAGTCTCGGCTGAAGTGTGAGAATAGGGAATCGGAGTTGGACATCTACGAAAACCTTGACTTGGAGCAGAGAATTTTAGATATCGTCCAGGAATCCAATATTGAAAATCCAAATTGTGAGGAAAAGATGGCCGACAGTAAGCTCGTCCAATCTCACGTGGAGATCTGCAGAATAGACGAAGAGCCTAACGAAGCTATCGGAACTCCAAGAATCGACATTTCCGAAGTTTCGGTTATTGCTAAATCGGAAGGCAACGATACGAAAGAACCAATGGTCAGTGCAGAAGCTCTGGATAAGAGAGAACTCTGCCATGATGACCCGGCTCACCTCAATGTGGTTGAGGCTGATCTTAATCGGCCTAAAGAGGCTACCAGTGGCATAATTAATCTTTCTACTGAAGCTAATGAATCGGCAAGCAAAGAGAAAGATGTACCTATTGAAATTGTGGATCCATCAACAGAGGATTATCTACAGAGCTGTGAAAGGGCTAAATTATCCCGTTGGAAGCCCATCGATTCTCTGTGCTTAGAAGACTTCAAAGAATCTGAAAACGACGATGAAAAGTACAGTTCATCGGCATATATGGAATGGCCAGAAATCTTGAAGAAAGAAGTCTTAAAACCCAAAGCGTTAGAAAAAGCAGCCAAACAACTGCGTATAGGATTCTATATGGCTCGGGATCAGATGTCGGAGATCGCGGAGATATTGGCCAATGATGGGACGGAGTGGAAATTTAATCCTCCAGGTGCTCCTCACTTTGGTGGCCTATGGGAGGCCGGCATAAAATGCTTCAAGTATCACTTTCGCCGCATCATTGGAGAAATCTTGCTGACTTATGAGGAGTTCCTGACCCTAATTGTCCAAATAGAAGCCTGTCTGAATTCAAGACCTTTGGGACCAATTAGTGGCGACCCCAATGATCTGGCTGTGTTGACACCAGCACATTTTCTACTGACATCTTCATCTTGTTGCGTCCCTGAAGAGGACTTATTGAGCGCTCAGCTCTTGCCTCGGTGGAAAATGGTCCAGAAGATGGTCCAACATCTGTGGAGGCAGTGGTCTACAGAATATATTCATAATCTGCAACAACGACACAAATGGAGAACGCCAAGGCCCAATGTGGCTACTGGTTCCTTGGTTCTTGTCCGGGAAGAACATGTGCCCCCCGCCAAGTGGATAATGGGGCGAGTGGTGGAGAACCATCCGGGCAAAGACGGATTGGTCCGAGTTGTGTCTATCCGCACCAAGGCTGGCTTACTCAAAAGACCACTGGTTAAGCTGGCATTGCTGCCTGTTCCCCACAGCTTGTTTTGATGGTTCCCATCAACTCGGGGAGAATGTTGAGTTTTAATCTATGTATGTATTATTCTTTTTGTTGTTTTAATTGGATTTGACCACGGACGTCTGGTCACGTGCCTATTTTAAAATGTATATATTGTGATGCAAAATAAAGTAGTTGTGAGTCACCAGTTAATCGTGTCGGCCTCATCCTTCTGAGAGGTTATTTGGTAAACGTACTCCCGTGGGCCAAGTACCGCATCCTCCAGAGAACACAGCCTCCCTTATCCCTAGGTCGCCGGCAGTTCGGATCTTCCCTCAAACAGCAAATCAACTATACAGTCCTCTAGATACGGTGGAGTGAGGTACAGCGGGTTGTTGCCTTTAGGTGAAACACCTCCTCCAGCCCAGGTTAAAACATCTTCTTCGTCTGCTTCTTCCGATAAGTTTCGAGAGGACTTCGAGAGAGACAGTCCGCGTCTTGGTGTTTACGCCCGCTTTGTAAGCTACCTTAACGTCGTATGCTTGAAGTTTTATGGCCCACCTCGCCAGTGTTCCGTCGGATCTTTCAAATTGGATAACCGGCAAAGGGCGTGGTGATCCGTAACAAGGACGAATTCGCGACCAAAGAGGTAGGGTCTTAATTTGTTTATTGTACATAACACGGCCAAACATTCCCTTTCTGAAGTGGAATAATTATTCTCTGCCTACGTTAGGGTTCTTGAGGCGTAACCAACTGGTCTCTCTTTCCCGTCATAGACCTGAACGAGGACTGCTCCAATACCATAACCACTGGCGTCAGTATGAAGCTAGATTGGCAGGTGTTCTTCAAAATGAGCTAAGACAAGTTCAGACATCAGGGCCCTTTTCAAGGATTCAAAAGCTTCTTGTTCTTCTAAATCCCAAGAGAATTTTTTGTCTTTTTGGATAATTTCGTGGAGAAGAGCAGGTTTTTCGGCGAAGTGTTTAAAAATTGACCAAAGTAAAAACAAATGCTGATTAAACTCCTCACCTCAGTGATAGATCGTGGGGTCGGGAAGTTGGCGATAGCTTCTATCTTTTCAGGGTCAGAGTAGATACCGCTGACATCGACGAGATGTCCAAAAACTGTTATTCATTTGGTTTCAAAAATACACTTTTGAATTGAGGGTCAAATCTGCTTTGCTAAGGCATTGTAAGATGATTTTGAATCGGCGCAAGTGTTCGTCAAACGTTTTGGAGAAAACTACAAAGTCGTCTAGATAACACAGGTACTGCGTCCATTTCAACCCCCTTAAAATTTTGTCCATCAAACGTTCAAACGTTACAGGGTCGTTGCACAACCCGAAGGGCATCACAAGAAATTCATATAGACCATCTGAGGTTATTAAGGCGGTTTTCTCTCTATCTGCCTCGTCAACCTATATCTGCCAATATCCGAGCGTAGGTCCATCGACGAGTAAATTTGGACCCCTTTTAAAGAATCAAGAGTATCGTCAATTCAATGGAGGATAAAAGTTATTTTTGGTTATCTTCTTCAATCGCCTGTAATCAATGCAGAAGCGCCAATTGCCGTTTTTCTTCTTCATCAAGATAACAGGCGATGACCAAAGGCTTTCTGAGGGGAGTATTATCCCGGCATAGCATATTGTCCACTTCCTGTTGGATTGCTTGGCGTTCTGTTTGGGAAACAAGGTAGGGCTTGTTTAATTGGTCGTTGGTCTCCAGTTTCGATTTTATGCTTTGTTAGAGGCGTCTGTCTTACTTATAATTATCAGTATTAAATACATTATCAAATTGCTTCAAAATTGATAAAACTTCAGATTGTTGATCTTCTGATAAGTCGACACTAATCAAATTCTTCAAAATTGCAACGTCGCCCATATCGTGATTCTTGGGACTAATATCTCGAGCCTAATTTTCTCCAGGATCAGAGTACTCTGAGATAGCAGTCAAGTGATTTTCATCAAAATCTTGTATTCTTCCTATAAACATTCCTTTAGGGATAATTTGAGCTGTTGGGCTAGAATTTGAAATACAAAGCTCTCTCCATTATTTTGTTTGATTCTAATAATTGTATAGGGAAGTGATATTTCTTTTTTCAATAATGCGCAATTTGAAGGTTCAAAAAGTACCTTGTTTCGTCCTTTGAGTTCTGAGCTCATCATATTTATTTGCTTGATGGATTCGGCTGGGAAGATTATGTTTTCAGAGGCCACGACTCTATCCTCGTTAGCTGGCGAATTCAAATTGTCTTTTGCCACTTCAAGCCTGATTTCGGCACGTTCCACAATCGATCATGGCATTTGTTACTTCCAAAAAATCCCATCCGAGTATGATGCTGGGGTTGATACTGAAAAGGACGATAAATTCAAATGGCTGTTTCAACCCATTTAGGCTCAAACTTATTGTGCATCGACCCAGAGACGTAACTTTCTAGTCATCGGCGACTTTACGAGTTATTCCTTCATCCCTGAACATCATATTTTTCAAGTGTAGTCTCAGCCCGTTCGAAATAACAGAGAATGAGGCTTCCGAGTCGACCAAGGCAGAAAATGCAACGTCATCTATAAATGTTTAAACGAAATTGGGTTCTAATTTGGCGGATGTTGTCAATGGAGGGTTTTTAATATTCGCGGCCTACCCCTCGAAAGAAGTCGCGACGCTTAGTATTTTCTAGATTGTAGCGGCGTGGGGATTTATTTGCTTTTATGGCGGCCTGGGGAAATGGACTGGCGTCTTGGTGATCTTCTTCTGTTCGGGCATGGCGATTATCGGCAGTAATTTGGATTTCAAGAGGAATGTTCTTCATTGAATTGAGTAGTTTGGCGGGTCTGCATTTACCATTTAGGTCTTTCCAATTCATATTGGTCTAATGGCTAGCGATCTCTACAGTAGCGTTTACATGGCCTGGGCGACCACAATGAAAGCAGATTGGCTTGTTGTCTTGAGTCCTCCATTGGTCTTTTCGTCTTTGGCTTGGCGCTTGGTTGAATACCGGTGTGTCTTGGTCAGGGTACAGCTGTCTAGGTGTCCGGGTGAATACCTTTGTTTGGGTTTTGCACTGGGATTGTGGTCTTTGGCCGGATTAATCTCGGATAAGTTTCTTCCGATTTCTTCTCTGATCTTTGTCTCGAGAGGAGAGGGTTCTGGAGCGGTTGATGCAGAGTTTAATGCGCGATGTACTTCTTCGCGTATTATCCATTTGGACTCTAGTAGGTCGTTCGAAGCAACGTTGGGTTGTCAATTGAACACTACGCGCTTGTTCACACGTTGCTTGTATGAGCTTTCGATTTTTCTGCACAACTTAATAAAATCTTCAATGGTAGCTATTTCCAAAATGACAATCGATCTATAAATGTCCTCCGATATTCCTTTCTTTAAATTTGCGACTTTCTCGCTTCAGTTCATTTTGGTGTCATTTGCTTGCATATGTTGAGGACTACTTGAATGTAAATTTCACGTTTTTCCTGAGCTCGGAATTTTAGTTTTTGAATTAAATGGTCTTTTTGGTTGGCGCGATGACCGAAACTTAGAGAGAACATTGTCTCAAATGAATCCCACGATTTACCTGATTCTCGACAATCTCCCTTGCTTCTCCCTAAATGAAAAAAAAAACACTCGCCAGGCACATTGTGTTGTCCCAGTGGTTATACCGAGTGACCCTATGAAGTTCCTTAAGCCATTTTTTCGGGATTTGTGCCAGGTTATCCAAAAAAATAATAGGGGTTTCTAAAGGGTTGAGAATGGTTCTTACCTTAGGAGAGTCGA
>CP092867.1:124418252-124436853 GCA_030710605.1 Cordylochernes scorpioides
GCAGGAGGTAGGCTGTACCACTGCGACCAAAAAGATTTTTTTTATCCCAGTGGCTTCTTGAAAAACCAAGAAATGGGTATTTAAGGCCAAACTTGCGTAAATACGCTTAACACATGAAAAAAAACGAAAGAAAAATAAAAGATTTATATAGGTATTTATATAGAAGGTTCTACCAACTTCTGTCTCCTGTTTTGCTCCTGCTTTACTTCACTGTGCTGCAGTTGGTGAGTTTTTAACTGCTGTTTTCTTTATTGTTGTTTTATATTTTTGCACTCTTCTGCAATTATTTTATCGATTAGACTTAAATAAAGTCCTAAAGATCCTTTGTACCCACGGAAGTTATTCTTTGTCAACCAACAACGCAACAATATTTTAGATGTCAGGGTCATGGTAGGGTTTCATTCTCAGTACATGGACCAGGTCTCTTGTTTGGTGCCGCCTGGTTGGTTGGTCCACAGGTTCAAATTAGAAGGTTACTTGAGGGTTTCCGAGTAACCCTGATGGTCCGAGGTACCTTTTCATCAGTTTTTCTGACAGTCCCACCTTTCTTTTTGGGATGAAAACTCATACCAGGTCACCGACGTTGTAATCCATTGCCTCGTGCTTTGAATCATATCTGGCCTTGCGATTTTATTTGGCCTTCAAGGTTTATAGTCTTGCTAGCTGCCTAGTCTCTTCGACTCGCGACGCAATCCTTTGGCTGTATTCCTCTTGAAGCTCTTCTATCGGGTTTGTAAATAAAGTATCCACAGTTGTTTCAGCCTCACGTCATGGACTAGTTCGATTGGAGTGAAGCCTGTCGTTTCTTGTTATGCAGTGTTGTAGGAGAAAGTGACGTAGGGCAGGGTTAGGTCCCTGTCCTTCTGGTCAACACTTACATACATCGCCATCATGTTGTCTAAGGTTTTGTTTAACCTCTCGTTCAGTCCATTCGTTTGGGGTTGATACGCTGTCGTGAACCGGTTTATCGAAGAGCTTTGATTGGTGAGTTCCGCCATCAACTTGGATTGATATTCTCGTCCTCGGTCCGTGGTGATTTCTCTGGGGGCCCTGTGCTTGAAAACTACATCTTCCAGCAAGAACTTAGATGCTTCTTTTGCTTCCCCGGTGGGTAAGGCTTAAGTAACAGCAAATCGAGTATGATAGTCAGTGCAGACTATGATCCATTTATTACCGCCAAAGGATTTCGGGAGTCTCCCAAGAAGATCTATTCTGATTATTTGTGTAAAGGGAAGGTTGCAAGGGCAATGGGTTTGAGCAACCCAGGCGGTTTGTGGTTTATCTGTTTTCTTCTTTGGTATTCTTTGCAATGTGCTATATACTTTCGTATATACTTGAGAGGTCCTGGCCAAAAGTATCTGCTTCTACCCTCTCATAGGTTTTAGAAAATCTTAGGCGACCCGCTGTAGGAGCGTCGTGTAGGCTTCTCAGTAGTTCGAATTGTAGGTGTTGGGATGACCAGAGGTGTGGGTTTCCCAGGGGGTCGAAGTTATTTTTGTACAAGGTTCCTTTCACCAGCTCATATCCTCTTGGTTCGTCTCCGGATTCTTCTATTTCTTCTATAAATTTTCTAATATTAGGGTCCTTTCTCTGTTCAGTATCGAAGCAGGTCAGGGCAGTTATTGAGGGTACATCATCTTCTTCTTCGTCTGCTTCTTCCGATTAGTTTTCGAGCGGACTTCGAGAGAGACAGTCCGCGTCTTGGTGTTTACGCCCGCTTTGTAAGCTACCTTAACGTCGTATGCTTGAAGTTTTATGGCCCACCTCGCCAGTCTTCCCGTCGATCTTTCAAATTGAATAACCGGCAAGGGGCGTGGTGATCCGTAACGAGGACGAATTCGCGACCAAAGATGTAGGGACTTTATTTGTTTATTGTACATAACACGGCCAAACATTCCCTTTCTGTAGTGGAATAATTATTCTCTGCCAACGTTAGGGTTCTTGAGGCGTAACCAACTGGTCGCTCTTTCCCGTCATAGCTCCTGAACGAGGACTGCTCCAATACCATAACCACTGGCGTCAGTATGAAGCTGGGTTGGCAGGTGTTCTTCAAAATGAGCTAAGACAAGTTCAGACATCAGGGCCCTTTTCAAGGATTCGAAAGCTTCTTGTTCTTCTAAGTTCCCAAGATAATTTCTTGTCTTTTTGGATAATTTCGTGGAGAAGAGCAGCTTCTTCGGCGAAGTGTTCAAAAAATCGACGAAAGTAAAAACAAATGCTGATGAAACTCTTCACCTCAGTGATAGATCGTGGGGTCGGGAACTTGGCGATAGCTTCTATATTTTCAGGGTCGGGATAGATGCCGCTGTCATCGACGAGATGTCCAAAAACTGTTATTCATTTGGTTTCGAAAAAGGCACTTTTTGAATTGAGGCTCAAATCTGCTTTGCTAAGGCATTGTAAGATGATTTTGTATCCGCGCAAGTGTTCGTCAAACGTTTTGGAGAAAACTACAAGGTCGACTAGATAACACAGGTACTGCGTCCATTTCAACCCCCTTAAAATTTTGTCCTATCAAACGTTCAAACGTTACAGGGTCGTTGCACAACCCGAAGGACATCACAAGAAATTCATATAGATCATCTGAGGTTATGAAGGCGGTTTTCTCTCTATCTGCCTCGTCTACCTATATCTGCCAATATCCGAGCGTAGGTCCATCGACGAGTAAATTTGGAACCCTTTCAAAGAATCAAAAGTATCGTCAATTCAATGGAGGATAAAAGTTCTTTTTGGTTATCTTCTTCAATCGCCTGTAATCAATGCAGAAGCGCCAATTGCCATTTTTCTTCTTCACCAAGATAAAAGGCGATGACCAAAGGCTTTCTGAGTGGAGTATTACCCAGCATCTAGCATATTGTCCACTTCCTGTTAGGTTGCTTGTCGTTCTATTGGGAAAAACAAGGTAGGGCCTGTGTTTAATTGGTCGTTGGTCTCCAGTTTCGATTTTATGCTTTGTTAGAGGCGTCTGTCTTACTTATAATTATTGATATTAAATATCATTATCAAATCGCTTTAGAATTGATAAAACTTCATATTGTTGATCTTCTGATAAGTCGACACTAATCAAATTCTGCAAAATTGCAACGTCGCCCATATCGTGATTCTTGGGACTAATATCTCGAACCTAATTTTATCCAGGATCTCTGAGATAGCAGTCAAGTGATTTTAATCAAAATCTTGTATTCTTCCTAGAAACATTCCTTTAGGGCTAATTTGAGCTGTTGGGCTAGAGTTTGCAATCCAAAGCTGTCTCTATTATTTAGTTGATTCTAATAATTGTATAGGGAAGTGATATTTCTTTTTTCAATAGTGCGCAATTTGAAGGTTCAAAAAGTACCTTGTTTCGTCCTTTGAGTTCTGAGCTCATCATATTTATTTGTTTGATGGATTCGGCTGGGAAGATTATGTTTTCAGAGGCCACGACTCTATCCTCGGTAGCTGGCGAATTCAAATTGTCTTTTGCCACTTCAAGCCTGATTTCGGCACGTTCCACAATCGATCATGGCATTTGTTACTTCCAAAAAATCCCATCCGAGTATGATGCTGGGGTTGATACTGGAAAGGACGATAAATTCAAACGGCTGTTTCAACCCATTTAGGCTCAAACTTATTGTGCATCGACCCAGAGACGTAACTTTCTAGTCATCGGCGACTCTACGAGTTATTACTTCATCCCTGAACATCATCTTTTTCAAGTGTTGTCTCAGCCCGTTCGAAATAACAGAGAATGAGGCTTCCGAGTCGACCAGGGAAGAAAATGCAACGTCATCTATAAATTTTTAAACGAAATTGGATTCTAATTTGGCGGATTTTGTCGATGGAGGGTTTTTAATATTCGCGGCCTACCCCTCGAAAGAAGTCGCGACGCATAGTATTTTCTAGATTGTAGCGGCGTGGGGATTTATTTGCTTGTATGGCGGCCTGGGGAAATGGACTGGCGTCTTGGTGATCTTCTTCTGTTCGGGCATGGCGATTATCGGCGGTAATTTGGACTTATAGAGGAATGTTCTTCGTTGAATTGAGTAGTTTGGTGGGTCTGCATTTACCGTTTAGGTCTTTCCAATTCATAAGATCTACTGGCTAGCGATCTCTACAGTAGCGTTTACATGGCCTGGGCGACCACAATAAAAGCAGATTGGCTTGTTGTCTTGGGTCCTCCATTGGTCTTTTCGTCTTTGGCTTGGCGCTTGGTTGAATACTGATGTGTCTTGGTCAGGGTACAGCTGTCTAGGTGTCCGGGTGAATATCCTTGTTTGGGTTTTGTACTAGGATTGTGGTCTTTGGGGCCGCATTAATCTCGGATAAGTTTCTTCCGATTTATTCTCTGATCTCTGTCTCGAGAGGAGAGGGTTCTGGAGCGGTTGATGCTGAGTTTAATGCGCGATGTACTTCTTCGCGTATTATCCATTTGGACTCTAGTAGGTCGTTCGAAGCAACGTTGGGTTGTCAATTGAACACTACACAGCGCTTGTTCACACGCTGCTTGTATGAGCTTTCGATTTTTCTGCACAACTTAATAAAATCTTCAATGGTAGCCATTTCCAAAACGACAATCTATCTATAAATGTCCTCCGATATACCTTTCTTTAAATTTGCGACTTTCTCGCTTCAGTGCATTTTGGGGTCATTTGCTTGCACATGTTGAGGACTACTTGAATGTAAATTTCACGTTTTTCCTGAGCTCGGGATTTTAGTTTTTGAATTAAATGGTCTTTTTGGTTGGCGTGATGACCGAAACTTAGAGAGAACATTGTCTCAAATGAATCCCACGATTTACCTGATTCTCGACAATCTCCCTTGCTTCTCCCTAAATGAAAAAAAACACTCGCCAGGACACATTGTGTTGTCCCAGTGGTTATACGAGTGACCCTATGAAGTTCCTTAAGCCATTTTTTCGGGATTTGTGTCAGGTTATCCAAAAAAATAATATGGGTTTCTAAAGGGTTGGGAAATGTTCTCACCTTAGGAGACTCGAGTAGCTAGTTCTGACTTCATTTTTTTTTCTAAAGGCTCTAGTCCTTGAAGTCTACTGACGGCTTGTGCGACGTAGGGACAATCCAGCTTAATCTCCACCGAATGTCACGGCAGAAAATACAAGTATTCTAAAAGTTTAAGTTAAGAATAAATTATCAATTAAATCTAGAACATGGTAATGGGTAATGATGTCGCCAAATATTTTATATGATAAACTAACAACAGTGTATTTACAATTATTATTCAGTGACAATATTAAGGAAAATTATACAGTTAAGCCCCTGCTATTGATTCATATGGATTTATGCGGACCAATGCCATGTCAATCTTTAGGAGGATCTAAAATCGGAAAATTGTGATAACCTGAATCAATAATAATTTTTATGTACAGTTATCATCATCTTGCTTTGTATATATATATATGTGTGTGTAATGTGGTCCTGGTAGCCTCTTGTAGAATCCTGTCAACTAAACATGTGATGAGGTATCCAGTCGACTTAATCTATGGTGTGGGTCCCTGTCAACTCTCGCTATACTGTGTTAACCGAGAGGAACAGTCAGGATGGGGAGCTTTCCAGTACCTCTCTGCACCTTGTAAGACCTTTAACAGTTCTCACAGAGTACAGGCAGTCGTGGTCGAGGCAGAGTGGAAAGCTTGGGAATGTCCCCACAAAAAACGAAGACACAGTTGTACTAAGAAAGTTCCTTTAACAGATAAAAGTTTAGCTAGGAGCGAAAGATGGAGAGATAGAAGAGTTCTTACTGGTCTACATGGTGGATGAGGTCGACCTGGGGTACAACCGACGAGGGCTCACGCAGATGGTGAAGTGACTATCAAGTGACTGTCAAGTGACTATATTTTTGGCTAAAACGGAGGCTTTATATACCTTTTCTGAGAAAGGGAGTATTGCATTTCAGCAGATGTGAAGAGTGTGGATCGTCTGGCGAAATTCTAAACTGGCGCCGTCCTGACAGTTTCCAATCTATCTTTAGATGTTGTTTTGTGACTTCCATCTATCTCGAATTTAGACGTTTTTGACCTTTTGCTTTAGCTCAACTCTTAATCTATTACAGAGTTTTATTTATTTTCCTCAGTTTGTACAAAGTACATTACATATGATGATGTAATGACACATGTCAATCATGCGTATAATCATTTACAGATGTGTTTCTATTATACAACATGAAAATCTTGTTATAAGTTATATACAATATGGGGTTGTTGGTTTAAATTACCATAGATGGGCCCCAGGAGTGAAAGGGTTTATCCGGGTTTAAGCGGGTAAAGCCTCTCTAATACAGGTAAGTAATTAAAATTTATTTTAATTAATTTAAACTGTGAGGGTTAAAAAGGGCTATAACAAGATGATTTGTTTGGATATATAAAAGTGAAATAAAAATGACATTTTTGTTTGATTTAAAAAAAATGATGATTAAAATAAAATGATTACATGAAAATTCACATTCTAAGAGAATATTGGCGGGCGTTGGAAAGGGTTAGTAGTTGAAGAATATGCAATTGTTAGGAGTGCACATGTAAACCAAATACTTAGATGCAGGTGCAAAGCTAGGAAATAGACTTGAGCGTCTTCTTAAGCAATGTTTCACTTGCAATCCTATATAAGGGTTACCATGCTTTGTCACAATTTAAGGGTTATTGGGTTAAAAGGTTGTTGAAGAAAAAGTTGTTCATTAATATAATTGTGAAAAGGGTGATGTAGAGCCATGCGATAAATAGAAGTGTAGCGACAGTAGGTGATCTGACTTGACTCGAAATCAAAGGTTGATTGTGATCCGCTAGAGCTGAAAAAAAAAGTTTGAAAGTTGAAAAAAGTAAACGCTTTGTGCATGCGTTGGTGATTGTGCTCTGCGGATGGTTCAAATTAACTCTTGAAGCGTGTTCAGGCCAGAAGTTGGGATTTTTAAATCTGGGGAACTCTGTTCAAAGAGTTTGTTAAAATTACGAAATCAAAAAAAAAATTGCCAAGCAGTGCTGTCGTTTTTCTACAATGAAGTGAAGCAATGGCTGAAATAGATAGCGATGAAAAGTATAGGGAAGTGGTTAGAGAATATGATTGTTGAAAACGATTGTTGTAGGTGCCCAATAGTTGATGATAAGCTATTTAAACAAATATAAAATATACTGAATAAAAGATAGAAATATGATTGCGGGTAAAAAAAGTGTAAGTGGACAAAATCAAGCATGTAATATATTAAAGATAAAATAATTAAGAAAATAAAAAGATTTTTGAAACAATTAAATGTTTTGCAATACTAAAATAATATCATGAAAAATAAAAATAAATTTGATTAAAGTTTTTTTTTTTTTTGAAATCATGTTGGATTAAAAATTTGATTATATAATTGAAAGGTAAATAAATAAATAATTAAAATTTAAAGATTTTGTATAAAAATTTGAATGTAATTAAAGGTTATTAATGATCGGATAATGTGTTGGGTAGTGGAAAATTGAACAATTTTCTCGTTTATCCAAAAAGGTGATATGTAGATAATTATATCTATTTTCCGTTATAAAGTCTATATCAGACTTAACCAAGTTGTTTTAATTGGTGATATGAATTAACATGTAAAATGTTTAATGTATGTTGTGCTGTGATTAAGGCGTTGGTGAGATTTGTGAGATTCTCGAAGAAATCTGAATGGTTGGTTTGAAACATGTGTTTAAAAAGAAAATGGCGATCATGAAGATAGTGGTCAAGATGATAGCTTTGTGAGGGGAGGGAGGACGTGGATATGTAACTGAAATAGATTCGAGGAATCCTATTACTGGGGGGTCAATCATGTGGGATGGTTTGTTATTTTTGTCATTTGCTTGAAACTGACTTTCTCTTTTGTTGAGGTTGGCTTATTTCTGGTATATTTGAAAGATGTGTTTTCTCGATGTTCGTGTCTGTGTTTCGACGTTAGTTAGACTTAGTAAAAATGTTATTCGGTGATGTCAGATTAGATGTGTGGTGAAAGTGTGACTTTCGACGTGGACACGCTTTGGGGTGAGATGTGTCACAGGCATGAAGGCGTCTTTGGCCTGAAAAGTGAGAAAGTTTTGTGGTGTGGCGCTGTGACCCGAAGTGAGAAGTGATTTGGAAAGGTGTCACGTGAAGTCGTTGTTTGGTACAAAATCTAACCTGTTTCACCATGAATAACAAATTTACTAAAGTCATGGTGGTGGTTGTACGAACACATATCGAGATATTTTGGCTGTTAGTGGATGTGGCACGTTTAATGCGAAATATTTTGTTGGCGATGATATGGAGTTTGTGTGGCTCGAAATTGAATTCGTTGTGAGTCGCGCGTTAATAATGGTTGCCAATTGGAGAAAGTGATGTGTGAAGGTGTTGTATGGTTTGTTGAGGAAGATGTATGGATGATTAATTATGCCTTTGAAATGAAGAGACGAGGGAGTGTATCATGTTAGAATAAAACGTTGTTTTGGGGAGATATGTTATTTTTCTAGTTGTGATTTTGAAGATATTGTCTCCTTCCATTTTGAAATTATAAAATGCGTTTTAACTATGTTGATTTATATTTAAAATTTGAATATATTTTTTAAATCGTTGATTATGGTAGTTAAAATGATTCTCTCTTTTAAAAGGGCAATGTCGTGATAGTGACAAGAATATTTTGAATTGGGGCGTTTATATTGCTTATATAGGGGCGTCATAAAATATTGATGGCAATAATTTTTGAAAAATTATTTGTATTTGATTAATAAATTGGTATTTTGTGGTATAAGATATTAATAAAAACAAAAATAAGTTTAGAATTATGATGAGAGGTTTTTTTTAGTAATAATAATAATGATTTTTTTTTCAAGTTGTAGCTTTGGATAATGCCCATTTTAGGTGAATTTGAGAAAGGCATGTAAGATTAGTAAATTGGTAAAAATGTGTGATAGGCGAAATTTTTTTAAAAGTAAAATTGAGAGTATTAACTTGAAATTTATAATCTGATTAAAAATTAAAATAAATTTGATAAATGAGAGTGTGAAAGTTTTAAAAATTGAATAAAAAATGATATAAAAAAGGTAAAAATTGATTTAAAAAATTTTAAAGTGAAAATATAAATACAAAATTTATGGGGAATTAAGTTGTGAACTTGAGGATAAAGTAAAGGTAGGTTTTTAAAAACTTACAATTGTGTGATGATTGTTCAGTCAGGAAACTTGGTCTCTGGTTGTTTTCCTGCTGACGTGGAAAGCGCTCCATGTAGGGCTTGTAGAAGCTTGTAGCTTCTGTAAAGTTGATGGCGGCTTGTCGCCTTGAGCATTGTCTCGACGATGTCAGGCCGAAGGTGGAGAACTTGTCACTGAGTTTGCGTCATTCTGCTCCTCGATTTCCATGACTTGCGGGAATTTCGACTGTGTCCTTGGGGTAGTCAGACAGCTTGCTTCCGACGTTGGCGATCTGTGTTAGCGGGTTTGCGGAGGTCCCTTGGAACGGCGTGTCTTCCGTAAATATCTCTTTTTCGGGGAGAGATTGCTTGGTCGTTTCGTCGGAATGGCCGGTTTTTTCCTCCATCTTCGCTCTTTCTCGCTTCTATCTGGACAGTCTTCGTACCTTCTTCGTTGTGTCATTCTTCGTTTTGGTCATCCTGTCGGCTGAAAATGTGATGTGGTCCTGGTAGCCTCTTGTAGAATCCTGTCGAATAAACATGTGATGAGGTATCCAGTCGACTTAATCTATGGTGTGAGTCCCTGTCAACTCTCGCTATACTGTGTTAACCGAGAGGAACAGTAAGGATGGGGAGTTTTCCAGTTCCTCTCTGTACCTTGTAAGACCTTTAACAGTTCTCACAGAGTACAGGCAGTCGTGGTCGAGGCAGAGTGGAAAGCTTGGGAATGTCCACACAAAAAAACGAAGACACAGTTGCACTAAGAAAGTTCCGTGAACAGATAAAAGTTGAGCTAGGAGCGAAAGATGGAGAGATAGAAGAATTCTTACTGGTCTACATGGTGGATGAGGTGGACCTGGGGTACAACCGACGAGAACTCACGCAGATGGTGGAGTGACTATCAAGTGACTGTCAAGTGACTATATTTTTGGCTAAAACGGAGGCTTTATATACCTTTTCTGAGAAAGGCAGTATTGCATTTCAGCAGATGTGAAGAGTGTGGATCGTCTGGCGAAATTCTAAACTGGCGCCGTCCTGACAGTTTCCAATCTATCTTTAGATGTTGTTTTGTGACTTCCATCTATCTCGAATTTAGACGTTTTTGACCTTTTGCTTTAGTTCAACTCTTAATCTATTACAGAGTTTTATTTATTTATCCTCAGTTTGTACAAAGTACATTACATATGATACTGTAATGACACATGTCAATCATGCGTATAATCATTTACAGATGTGTTTCTATTATACAACATGAAAATCTGGTTATAAGTTATATACAATATGGGGTTGTTGGTTTAAATTACCATATATATATTTATAAGGTTAAAATAGGAAAGAGTTTAAATATATATGCTATATTAAAATATCATTTTATTTAAAATTATATCTCATAGATTCAAATACCCTGCTGAATCGTCCGCCAGAGGTCACGCTTCCCCAATGAAAACTCATTGTTGTTGTTTCTCGATGTCCGGCTCAAACCTTTTGTACATTATGTAAATAAATTTTTCCTTTTTTCATTCTTACGCCTTAAGCCAGGGAGTATTTTATCAAATTATGTTTTTTTATATATTTCATAAGCTCAATTAAAGCTATTTTTGATCTTTACTATTTTATTATGCTTTCAAGATTTTAACCACGACTGCATTACCATAGCATGATCACATCAAGATAAACAAAATCAACAGAAAATCTATTTTTTATAATATATATATGTAAATGGAAGCAATGGTCAGATTCTGACGTTTATTTTGACGGGAGAGGCGACCATTGCTTCCATGGATTAATTTCCTCCCGGCAAATTTTCCATCTATATATATAAATATAAGCTTTAAAAATAAGGCCTATCATGCCAAAAACCCTTATATCCCCACTTACCTCTGGATTGTTGTGTGTGTTGTGACCGATGCTTCCAGTTATGGTCTAGGTTCTGTATTGCTACAAAGCCAGGTCAGCAAAAGAAACCGATAGCATTTGTGTCTAGAACGCTTAATAAGGCAGAGCAAGATTACTCACAAATTGACCTAGAAGCTCTCGCAATTATGTTTGCAGTCAAGAAGTTTGATCTTTATTTAAGAGGAAGATTTTTCACCTTATGGACTGATCATAAGCCATTGATCACCCTCTTTGATCCGCCAAAAGCTATACCTACTACTATTGCAGCAAGAATGCAACGCTGGATTCTCATCCTCATGGGATATAATTATAGGTTGAAATATATCAACACAAGGGATAATATCCTAGCTGATATGCTAACTAGGATGCCAATTGAAGATTCGGGAGATGCAAGCGTAGGACAAGAATCTTCATGTCTACAGTTGAACATTTTGCAAAATATTCCAGTAACATCGAAAGATGTCAAAGTCCATGCAAATATAGATCCTATCTTATCAAAAGTGTTGCAAATGACTCAATATGGATTGCCAAGTAAGATATATGAGGACGAACTGAAGCCATTTTCTCGAAGATCAACTGAATTGGCAATTGAAGAAGACTTCCCTTCTCTGGGGCCAGAGAGTCATTATACCCATTGCTTGTAGAAAGGAAGTTTTGGAGGAACTGCATGCAGGTCACATTGGAGCATCAAATATGAAATCCCTAGCAAGACTTCATGTTTGGTAACCAGGATTATATTCTGAATTAGAATACTTCACAAACTCTTGCAAGGCATGTCAGGAGGCTAAGAATAACCCACCTTTAGCATTTTGGCATCCCTGGGAATACTTGAATAAGCCATGGCAGAGGGCGCATGCAGATTTCATTGGACCATTTCAGAACCACATGTTTTTGGCGCTTATAGATGCCCACAGCAAATAGCCGGAGGTAATTTAAATGAAAAAACAACTTCAGAGGAAACAATACTGATGCTCAGAGATATTTTTACTCGCTGCGGTATACCAGAGAAGTTCGCAAGGACAACGGATCCCAATTCACTGCAGCTGAGTTTTCAGCATTCACCAAGAGTTGTGCAATTAAGCATGTTTTCACACCTCCAGGGCATCCAGCCACGAATAGTGCTGCGGAGAACTTTGTAGGTACCACTAAGAAAGCATTGAAAGAAAGCTTGAAGAAAGGCCTTTCAATTCAGAAAGCTATTATAAAATTCTTAGGCGTGTACAGATGTACTCCGCATACAACAGGACGTGCTCCATGCTAACTAATGTATGGAAGAATGTTAAAATCAAGATTGATTTTCTTGAAACCTCAGGAAGAGAGCAAAAAGTCCCACAGTCCCCCAGTCCCACAAACATAGTGAGGAGGATCATTCCTTGACTTCTCCTTCCAGGCAAGACCAGAAGTGATTCCTGCGAGTCACCAATCTCCAAATATCAGAACCAGATACTGAAGCCCAAGATTTTGTACCTCTAGGGAACATCAAATCGATTCTTCGAAATGAAAGAGGGAAAGGATGTGATAACCTGAATTGATAATAATAATTTATGTACAGATATCATCACCTTGCTTTGTTTATGTTTTAATAGTTACGCCTAATAATATTGTTGTTTTGCTTAGTTAATAAAAATCTTATATGTATGTAAATGCCCAACAGTGGTTGAATAAAAATTATTATTCTTCTCTAGTGAATTCGTTTGATGAAGTGCAAGACGCATCAAAAATGCAAAATTACAGCAATTTGGTAGATTAAACTTGCGAAACCGCTGGAAGGGTTCACCACTGATGAACTTGACCCTCCTATTATTTTACATTATTTTAATCATATCATTGCAGTAAGGGCAGTAAAAAAATGATTTTATAAAAGAATTTTAAGCGTCAAAAATAGTTCGAAAATCTTTTATTTGTTTATGATATTTGTTTTTGTAGTTAAAATAATTTAAAGAAAGAGGGGCATAGGTCAAAGATTTCTATTAAGGCTCATTTTGGAGTGAAAAAATTAATTGTAGGATGAATATTTATGAAATTCGAAAATTCTGTGAGAGCTTCTAAATGTAGGATAAATGTGTATAAGGATATAACATCAACTGATATCATGCGATAATCTATATTTAAGGATGTTTCTTGTATTATTTTTACAGCTGCAGAGTTGGATTCTGGATTGTGTGTGGCAATTATTTTTGAAATGGTGATATTATGGTTGAAAATTATTTTGATAAAGGATAAACATGAGAGCCAGCATATGAAACTATGGGATGCAAAGGATTGTTGTCTTTATGTATCTTTGGAAAGCCATAAAAAAGGGGAAATTCGCTAGTTGCTACTTTTATGTTTTCAATTAATTTGCCTTCCAGATTTTAGATTCATTTTATATAGTTTAATATTTTATTAGGTTGGGTAGTGGATTACTTGTTAATTATTCATAGATTTATTTATCTTGAAGTAGCTGTTTGATTTTAGTGTTTTATTCTGTAGCATCTATAATGATAGTATTTTTACCCTTGTTTGATGTTGAAATTATGATTTCTATGTTCTCTTTTAGGGGGACTTAATAAATTTTATTTCATTCTTATCTAAATTCTTATTCTACTGCGTTTTTAGATTTTTTTTAAAGGTAAGTATGATTTCTGTGAAGAAATGTCGGGTAGTCGTTTCACAAAACACTGAAGCGAGTTCGGTAGAAGAATTCGCAGTGATGATTCTTTTTGTGGGCTGTTGCAAGGATTTAAATAAGATCACTAAATAGCAGAAAGGAGAGGGTAAAAATCTCCTTCAAACTAACTTTATTTAATACAACTTAAGAGGACAGAGGAAAACACCCAACTGGTCGGTAGCAGACCAAGCCGTGTTCTGGTCCTTTGTTGGCGGCTGGCGCCGCCGAGGCTTGTTTGTTTACAGTCGTCACCCGAGCCGTCTGGACGGCGTCCATTATTCCACATACTCCCACCTGTTTTTCTCTAGGCACACAGAAAAACAATAATAATCGTCCAATCGGTTGGGTATACAAACGGTTCTTCCCGATCTAGTCTGTATTTTTGCAGTTTTCTTTCTTTCCGCACAGATTTCTTCTTCATTCAGGTCTTTATACCTGGAAGGCCAAAATTTTTCGGAGAGTTTTAACCAGGAAGGGCCCTCCCACCATCTTGACTGTATCAGTCGGGAGAGGCTGCATCCTCTGGAGGGTAAATCAGCTGGATTGCACTCGCTAGGAACATATCTCCAATTTCCAGGATCACTAAGTCTGCATATCTCCTTCACGCGATTCCCGACAAAGGTACCCAACTGGTTATCGCGCTTTATCCAAACTTTTTGCAATAGAATTTTAGGCTTTATTAATATTGGGTTCAGAAATCCAATAGGGTCATATATCTGAGCTAAGCAGGACAGGATACTCCTTTTGGTTATCTTGGGGGGTATGGCTACGGAAATTTCACATGACAAACAATCTTTCCCTTTATCCCAATATATACCAAGCACTTTAGATATCTCTGCTCTTTCAAAAGGGTAAGTATCGGAGGCTACGTCCAGGCTATGCTCCCAACGGCTTAGCTCCATCCGAGCATTATCCATGATGGAGGTTGCGGTCAATTTGAGATCTTGTAACACTTCAAAAGAGTTCACGCTTGTGATTAAATTGTCCACATAAAAGGATTTCTGCAACCTCTGAGCTAACGGTTTATGTTCAGGTCGAACATAAGACAGGTGGTATTCGAATACTGCCCCCAAAATGAAAGGACTACAGTTAACACCGAAAACGACACGTCTATGCCAGAATACTTCTGTCTTTTCCCCATGTTGGGAATACCACAGAAAACGCAGGTAATCTCTGTCCCTTTTCATTCACCTCAATCTGCAGAAACGCTTTCTTAATGTCTGCCACAACTCCAAACTTGTAATTTCTAAACCTCAGCATAAGGTTGGGAATCATCTCTATGAGGTTAGGTCCTTTTTCAAGACAGTCATTTAAAGATGGGGATCTATAGACCTTGCTAGAAGTATCAAAGACAGGCCTGATAGGCGTAGTCCCACTGGAGAGTTTCACCACCGACGATGAGGCAGGTAGAAAGGCCTCAGCGTCGTGTTGTTCAGCTGGGACTTTCTCGATTATCCCATCATCCAACCAGCCTCGGAAAATATCATCATAGTCCTCATAAAGATTCAAAGAAATTAATTTCTTATAGTCGTCTGTTCTAATCTCTTCTTAGCAATCTCCCTGTTGTCCGCGATTTTAGCTTTCTCTACAGTCCACGGGAGGGAAACAACATGTCTTCCAGAAACAGAATGTTGGACTGTTTTTAGAAAATGTCGACGCCCCAATGCGTCTCTCTGATCTCTCTGTTTAACCTCAATAGGATCCATAATGCCAAGAACATCGAGATTCCAAAGATTGGTTGTACTGCTCTTCGAAATTGTCATCGTTGTAACATGATGGACGAGTGAAACGTCACTACCTGGCTGACATTTTCCCATTGAAGTCCATCCAAAACGCGTCTGCGACGCAGTCAAGTCCTTAGACATCATACAAGATTTCATCATGAAAATAAATCCTAACACATCGCATCCCAGGAGTATTTCAATTTCCTTGTCATCCTTTCCAATATCAGGAACCCATATTCTGCGGGCTTTGAGTTCTTTCAACCATGGCCCGCGGCTCAATCTTGGTAGGTTACCACAGATTTTTTGTTGGTCAAGAAGCTTCGCTACCATCTTAAAATTCCCCGATGTATGACCCATAGTGACTCTGTATTCTTGGTTGACACTTTCACTAGTATGGCCTCCAAACACCACGTGTTTAACTGATTCCTGGCCAATGGGAGATAGTCCGAGATCATGGGAAGTTTTAATTCTATGATGTGAGCTAGAAGTGAAGCTCACTTCACTGGTCGTGGAACTAGACGCAGCGACCTTAGGTTTAACAAGAGCCAGACATTTGTTATATATCTTCTTATATCTGTAGGTATATTCCATGGCTTCCACATCGTCGTGCTCTAGTTCCTCTTCGCTAACGTCTGAAGTTAG
The DNA here is from genome assembly GCA_030710605.1 of Cordylochernes scorpioides. Taxonomy (NCBI): domain Eukaryota; kingdom Metazoa; phylum Arthropoda; class Arachnida; order Pseudoscorpiones; family Chernetidae; genus Cordylochernes; species Cordylochernes scorpioides. The sequence goes on from CP092867.1 coordinate 124,434,270, forward strand.
CATGAAGTCCATTATCTTGCCTTGGATAACAAGAAGCTCACTGTGAGTTTCTTTAAGGAATTTTCTATTATTTTCAATGTCCTCTACAGGTATTGGTGGAGTACTTGACAGAAACTCTTCTGTCGGCTTCAAGATGCGAGTTAGTCGCTTTCTAAGTAAACTTCTATGCCCTTTTAAAATTTCCATTTTTCAAAATAAACTATAAACAGAAGGTAAAACAAAAGGTACTTAGCTTGAGTCTTGACTTGTACTCCGCCGTTAATCCACTTGATCTTGCCTTGTCAGAAGCCCACCCGCGGGGACGCCACTTTGTGAAGAAATGTGGGTAATAGTTTCACAAAATACTGAAGCGAGTTCGGTAGAAGAATTCGCTGTGATGATTATTTTGTGGGCTGTTGCAAGGATTTAAATAATATCACTAAATAGCAGAAAGGAGAGGGTAAAAATCTCCTTCAAACTAACTTTATTTAATACAACTTAAGAGGACAGAGGAAAACACCCAACTGGTCGGTAGCAGACCAAGCTGTGTTCTGGTCCTTTGTTGGCAGCTGGCGCCGCCGAGGCTTGTTTGTTTACAGTCGTCACCTGAGCCGTCTGGACGGCGTCCATTATTCCACAATTTCTGTTCATAGTTTTTATTTATCCTCTTCAGATAGATTTTTTTTATTGAGGATTCTATAGGTGAAGAGTCCTAGGTATATTGAGGGTTTGGAAATATAATTCGATGCAAAACAAAGCTATAGGTTAAAGTTAGTTTATGCAAAATGCGCACACCTAATAATTTCCCTTCAAGGAATTTTCAAAGACACCACAACAAGATTATTAAAGTGAAATTTATTATTATATTATGACTTTGTGTGTGTGTGATTTATGCTCACAGGCCGATATTTTATGATATACATTTATAATGCGTTATGGCATATAAATTTATTTAGTTCATTAAAATATCGTTATATTTGACCAATGACCATTTCCATCATGTAGTCATATGATTTTTATCTGTTTGTTTTCTCTTAGTATTTTTCAAGTTGGGCTTTTATAATGGTTTGTTTTTATTTTATTTTTTTACTCTTTTAATTTTTTATTTTATTTATCATACAATATTAAATGTTGTCTTTGCGACTTTATTGATAATAATTAACTCTGCTGTTTTTATAATATTATATATAGTGTTTAGTATTGTTTTTTGATAACTCAAAAAATAAAGATAAACCTAATTAAATTGGTTTATAAATTGTCTGATTTGAGCGATGCATTGAATATTATTTTATAACTTTATATCTTGCCCCCCTTAAAAACTATATAATGTAGTTTAAATATGAAGTGGGTGTAAAATATTCTCCCAAAATAAAAATGAAAAAATAATAGGAATTCATACTCTTCAATGTTAATATAAATAAATACAAATATTTAATGACATCTACTTTAAACCTCAATTCTAAAATTTCTGGAAAAATTCAATAGAGGTTATTTAAAATATTGTGAGTTAATAATCATTAAAAAACAAATTGATTAATATTGCTTTTATATATATTCTTCAAGCATGATTTAAAAATGAGGATACATGTAGTAATACCATATAAGAACCCACCTAGCTACAGATATATATATACACATATATAAGCCATAAATTAATAAGCCATTCCTTTCTAAAAAAAGGATAGCTTTACCTAACTTCATGGCTTTTAATCATTTTCCCCTAGTTTCCTAGATGTCCCATTTCATTTTCCTATCCATAAAAGTTTGAGTAATCTTATCCAATATCAAAAAATGTGACTTATCATTTGGGTTCATCTTTAGTTAAGAAATCATGGAAATAACCAATTTTGATGATGCCATTCACACACAAACTAGATTTTTTATTTCCTATATAACTAACTACCTATTAACTTTTAAAAATTTAATACCTTATTATCATTTATCACCTGTGGGGGGTCGGTGGAAGGCTGGTTAAACCGTTGGTGTTCGACCACTACGACCCGGTTCGATTCCCGCATTGGACACTTTTTTCTGTTAAAAAAAAAAAAAATGCTCCAATGGTTCCCCGATTCTTGCAAAAGTCCAACCCCACCAGCGAGTGCAAGTAATCAAACGGGGCTCTGGCACATTTGTAAGTGCAAAGTCGAACTGCTTTCACATGTGTAGACATTTGGTGCGCTTACAGTAAAAAAGCAGTTGCTAACTACCCACCATGATTATCATGGCCTGTACCACGTGTACTAGGGATAAGTAAAAAAAAAAAATTATCACCTGTTCTAATGGAATCTTCAGTTTTTTAATAAAGAAGGAAATTTTTTGTTTCAAAAGAATAGTCTCATTCCTACTATCCTCTATGACAACAAGTCGCTCAAATAGAAATTGTTAGGATTCCTATTTTGTAGTTTATCCATTTAAATGTCTCTATTCACTAAATTCTCCAAAAAGCAATATGTATGAACATTAAATATTTTCAACAACACAAGGTAATAAAACCAAATCCAAATAAATAAATAAAAAGTGTGTGACTTTTCACTAACAGCATTGTTACCATCTTCAGACAAAAGTACTAAATTCCTATGAGCTGAAGAAGGGTTCCTGGTTGATC